>APFE031344722.1:0-12704 GCA_000404065.3 Pinus taeda | reverse complement strand
TACAGTGACAGACATGAGCAGAGGATTCAAACAAAAATACAAGCTTAAGATGCATCTGTGCTCGATGTACAAAGATGCCATCTTTGTCAATGCAACTGTCATCTCTTATTGCGAAGATATAACAACGAGAAGAGACAGCAGAGAAATATAAAAAGAAATAAGGTGTGAGCAAATCCATGTAATTAGATTGAAAGTTGAAAGTTGAAACTACTCACAAACATTTAAAGTCCTGAAACAATGCACATAGGAACCAAAGGTAGAACAACTAATTGAATTAAAAGTCATATTTGTCTGTTCATAAATTACAAAAATAGCCATTAGGCAACAGAATCAACTACCTGTAAAATATTTAAAAACAAGAAGTTATGCTGGTAAACAGAATCCCCTTGCATACCTGTCCATCTCGCATGCCTTTTTCTATATCAACAGTAATAAACTCGCCTTCTCGTTCATACTTGACATTAGGGCACTCCTCACACACCTGCAAAACTTTTTCCAACTTAGGAACTGTGCCGAGCAAGTGCTTTAATTAGCATTGAGGAATTCAGAACGTTATTTCTGCTACCTTGTAAATAAGGATATTATATCTTGATCCATTTGTGGTTACATGGTGCTAATTCCTAAATAAATATTATTCTTGTATTGAATGATCCATCTCTGGCTACACGGTTGTAATTCCTAAATAAAGATTATTCAAGTATTGAGTGATCCATTTGTTGTAACTTGTTACATGGTCCTGAGCATGTATTCCATATTCCCAAGAAAACTGCCACAACTAAGAATGGGCATATTCCTGAAAGTAAATTAATATAGATTTAAATTTTAAACTGACTCAGAAACTTTGGCCAAGCTTTTGCAATCACAAAGTTTACACAAATCAGTAAAAAACCAATAATCAAATTCCTAAACTCATCATAGTAGACACATTATAAACCTTTTTTTTTTTGAAAAAAAAACAACACCAGGTCATGTCCAAATGTAAGGAAAACTTCAAATACAGGTTGTATAACTTAAAATGTTGCCAAACTTCTCCATGAGTTCTTCCAAAGTCTATCATCTGGATTCTGTAGAACTAATTAATAAGGTAGGTAATGGAGGAATACAGGGCAGAGAACTTATCATTTTATAAAAAGGGGATAAGAGGCATAGCAAGAAGCCCTCTACCTGTTGTGTGATTTGCTGAAACATTCCAGGGCCGATCTGCTTGTGATAAACCTCATTTCTGCAATTACATTGTCTTTTACCAGGAGCTGGCTTCACGACATTCTTTTCCCTCCAGACCTGCAATATTAGCAAGGAAACATGAAGTATCTTGAGTTTCGTAGGATTTTCATATGAACAGCACACATCAAATTTGAGCATTTTAATTTTCCTCTCGACTTGAGCTTTAAGTGATAACTCTATCCTGACAATCCTGATAATCTTCGGGTGAAACGTATTCTAGATGTATTGTACCAAATACGCATTTGATTAGAATATAATAATGATCCATTAAACTCCCTAAATGATATTCACTTCTCAGAGAGAATGGTAGAAGAACACATTATAGAGGCTTGATCAAGGAATTAGTATGAATGACTGCTAACCATATGAAAAATGCTCAATCATCTAATTCAAATCTACTTCTAGGTCACAACCTCTTCTAAAAAAAGAATTAACGTGCAAAAAATAACAGAAAAAACAATTGTATGTTGTGAGTCTCTTCGTAACTAGTAAGTTCTTCAGAATAAGAACAAACTTAAGTTTCGAATAACAATCTAATACGAATTAATCTAATACGAATTAGATTTAATATACAAATTCAGATCAGTTTATACCTTTAATGAGCTCCCCATATAAAGATCCTCCAAAGTCGCATGCAAGTCAACTATGACATCATGGCCTTTCGGAGTCTTCTCCTCCTCTTCATCGCCTTGTCCACCACCACCAAAGAAGCTGCCATAATAATAAGAAACAATGAAAAATTAGCAACAAATGAAACAATGAAATGTGTCTAGGACAAGAATACAAAGAGACAAAGATAAACTGGCCTAGAAAATCAACTCCTTGAGCCCAAACCACCTCTGATACAATTCCTTCATTATTTTTTCTATTACTAGTCACTAGAAGGTTTTGTATTTCTTACCAAGGGAAAAAGCCAACTAGTTCATGAACACTACAGAAACGATAATTGTTACTCTGTTACCAGTTTGCACACATTAGGCCGCATATTATTGATGCAACACTTTATTGAGTCCCACATAATTGTGTTAGGATTTACATTTCTTCTTTTGACCTTTTTTCCATTTTGTTTCTAGGTTACAAAGACCGGGGAAAACCCCCAAGTAATTCCCCTCATTTTGAGGATGGTACCCAGGGTATACCCTAGAATCTTCAGGGGACAGGGGACAAGGCCAGTTAACAAGGCTCAAAGCCATTCCAACAATATACTTGTTATGAGCTCAACATGTCACTTGCGGGAATTGAACCTGCATAGGGAGGATAACAATCATTCCTCCCAACACCGAAATAAACTCAATTGACAACACTTCTTCTTTTGACTGTAAAAGAAAAGTGACCTATTAGGAAAAGTCGCAGTAAAGAAAAACACAATTTTAATTGTCCGTTACCATTAGATGTCAAGTGAACTACAGAACTAATATACACATTGAATGAAAAAAACTTACGCACTCACACCTAAGGCATGTTATGTTAGAGATATGATTAAACGAAATGGATATATGGCACGTGCACACAATGTTTCAAAACAAATTATATCTTGTCGAGCTCCATTACTCAAATGCAAAAGAGAAAGTCATCTGGAATGATTGGCAGACAAGTTAATACTCCAATGTACAACTTATTATTAGATGGTCACCTGCCGTGGACAGTACATATGTTTTAATTCTATTGTGCGTAACGACAAGTTATTTTCTTCAAAAGTGACAAATACAGCACAATGCATTGATGCTAGTAAGTTCAGAGAATTTTACAAAAGAAATATATCTTTTCAAGTTCCATTATTCAAAATGAAAAAGACAGTCACAAGGAAACGTTTGGCAGTCAAGTCACTTTCTCAATATGTTATTTACTTATAGATGGTCTCCTATCGTGGAGACTACAAATGTTTTAAATTCATTTGTGAGAAGTGACTGATTCTTTTATTACTTTTGCAGTGTCCTTTGTTGTCATTCTTGCTACATTTTGTTATAATTTCAAATAAAACGAATAACCTATATAGTATCGATGAAAGACTTACAGTAAAGAGGCATCAGAGTTGCATCAATCTGCATAATAACACTACTGTATTCATGCAACACAGATTTTATTCTATAAATATGATATTTACCTGCTAAAAATATCTTGAAAGTTCATGCCACCTCCTCCTCCTCTTCCACCACCATTAGCAGCATGTTGCTTTAGACCTTCTTCCCCATATCTGTCATAAATTTCTCTCTTTTCACGATCAGTGAGCACTTCATATGCTGTAAAAAGGGAAGATTGTCATTAATAAGGGCACATCACCTTGAGATACCCAAGACAACATGGTCTGATCAAAGAAGAAAAGTCAAGGGAAATGTGCAATTTGACTTTTTCAAACAGGCCATCATTCATGGAGCAAATTAAAAGAAACGTGACAAAAGCAAGAAACCACGAGGGTCTAGAAAAAACTGTCCTTGTATCAATAGTAAATACAGACATAACACTTAAATCATATGATCTAGCATTGCCGACAAACACAAAAACAAGAAAAGGGATGATATGCACTACTCAAGTCTCTTGAATAGAAAGATTTTCAAGAAAACGAAATGAGATTATTTAAATTTATAAAAACCTACAAGGTCTCCTAAAAAAGAAGACCATAACAAACTTAGAACATTGTAAAGTAATAACAGGTCTGAGAAACATTACTCCACCTATATGAGCATTCTTAAATCAACTTCGATGTATTCATGTGGCTAGCAACAGTGTTAGGAATCTACTAATAATAGTCACTTCTCATGAATAGACCCAAATAGCTGCAATAGATAGAAGATATCCATGATCCCACAAGATGTATTCAATACCGTATGTAGTGCTATTGCCGGAAAATGCAAGTCCAAGTTGCATTTTCAGAGGCATTCTTTTCAACAGCATTGCACCAGCATATATGAACTTTGGAGCATGCTATTAGTCATTTGAGAGGTGGTGATGAAGATTCATGTGTTTGCCTTTTGCTTTACATGCTAAGACTACTTCCAATACTTTAAGGCAGGTTTTTGTTGTCAAGTTCACATATTTGGAGTCAAGGTTGCACATGTAGCAAACACCTTTTGGCACACTTATCTACAATTTTTCAATTTTTCATGCATAGTTCTCCATTGGAAGGCACTTTTGGGGTGTCTTCAAAGTTTTCAGGGCAAAAGTTATATATTTGAAGGCATTTCTCCCCACTTGGGTTCATGTCACATCACATGAAGCATTTCTACATATGTTGAGGCATGACTCATCATTCTTGTGGAATTTGGACATCATCCATAAGGCAACAAAGAGGTTTCTAGAAAATGCCCCTCATTAAGATTGACAAATGTCGCCTAGAAACCCTCTCATAGTGGTCAATGATACTTCAAGGAAGGAATGCCCATTATTTTGAGGGATATATGGGGGTTTTCATGAAATCAAGGCTCACATGTACAAAAGAAGAGGAGCACCCAAGTCAAGAAGATGATGCTTGGCATTCGTGTCCCACATGGCATAAATGGGGACATTTGTGAGAAGAACTCCATTTAAAAACATCTAGAACAGCTCATTTATGTCCTTTTTCCAAAGAAGAGCATGTATCTTTCAACGGTGTTCAGATTGCCACCAAACCAACGCTGGTAGATGCAGAGTGGCTGCAGCATTTCTGAATTGTGATCATAATATTAAATAGAGATTCCAATAAATATTAAGCGAGTTATGGTAATTTCAAATTTTCAGCCTCAAAATTATAGCTGCATTTGACCATTTCTAATGGAATGCTCCACCTATTCTTGAGTTTTATTGCTATTTTGGGAAGAGGAAGCTACTAGATGATTATTCTTGGAAAGAACACAAGCTAGAAAGGTAACACGTGTGGCAGCAAAGACTAAATCAAACCCTACTTTGTGCATATTTTCACCCTTAAAGAGGAGCACTTGACTTGAAGGAGAGACTTCTATACCTTCTTTATGCATTTTAATATTAGTTTTGCTATAAGGTTCATGGATCTCAAAATTGCTCAATAATGTTTTATGGCAAAATGTTTGGAGGAGAAGCACAATAAAAGGAAGAGAGCTCTCATTTGCAAAGGCATGGTTGGATGAATGGGATTTCCCCTATAAGCCTAGTTGAAGATGACTTGGAGGAAGAAGTTAAGGGTCAAGCTCAAGGTAAGGTTTGTCCATTTCTCCTTTCTCTTGCATGGATGACTAGGGCTTTGTAAGAATTGCCATCGTACTTTGCTACTGAAATAATCTTTGCAGAAGGGCATTATTGCTCCAATGAGAGGACATTGGGGCTGAGGTAAAATCCTACCTAGCTCTTGATGTAACCTTGGATAATTGAAGAATTTTTCTGCTGGAATTTTCTGGCTATAGTTGTTCATTCAGTGTTTTAAGTCTGTTGTAAATAAGAAAGAAGATTGTGTGTGGTATTATGGTATATTATAGCTCCTTAATATAAGAAAGAAGATTAAGTGTGGTATGTTATAGCTCCCTCATCTAAGAAAGAACATTAAGTGTGGTATGTTAGAGCTCCTTGATCTCACGGAGAAATCACATTTGAAGATAGATGTCGTTGGCTGATCATTCAATTAGAGTGCTATCATATACTATCCACTTCATCTAGGTTTTCATATGCGGTGGCTTCTCTATTGTTCATAGTTGCACATTGTTACTTGGCAGTAATCTCATGGTTGTGACGATGCATATTGCATAAGGGTCCTCACTTATTCTTCCACAAATCTGAAAATCCATTTTCGACTAATTGTAGCACATAAATGCATGACTTAATTAAATCTTCTCCATCATACTCAAGCCTTTTTGCTCTCTGATTTGACTCAATCACCCAATGGACAAACATGAGCTTTAGTAGTCCATCATCACTGTATTACCTAAATGAAAAAGTATCTTCACTCTACAAATCCAATTTCTATATCAAGCATTGCAAGGGAAGATTTGTAGTCTTATTAGAGAACCCCCCCTTTGTGCCAAAGAAGAATCGGCCTAAAGTGACGAGGACGGCAGCTAAGGTACTAGTGGGTGGTGCCCTCACATTTCCCTAGCATTTAGGCTTGGTGATCAGACTTATCTCTTGTGTAAATCTTGGAGGTAACAATGTGGATAGTGATGAGAAGAAAAGAAAAATAGATAGATAACAAATGCCTTGTTCAAGAAGGGCACTCCCTGCATTTAATGCTAAAAACAGTTCCCTGTGTTGCTTGACACCCAAAGCAGGGCAAAATAGTAGAAGCACAAAGTGATCCTACCAAAACAATCCCTATTCAATAACATAGATAGTCACAATATTGTAGATAGCCATCACTTAAATTCAAGCAAGGCAAAATAGTAGAAGCACAAAGTGATCCTACCAAAACAATCCCTATTCAATAACATAGATAGTCACAATATTGTAGATAGCCATCACTTAAATTTTTAACATTACCGTTAATAGTTTTAGGATGTTTAAGAGTGGTTCCAAGTTCCAACCTCATCAGACTTCATATGGAGAGTAGAATTTCATATCCCATTCAAAATTCAGCAGAGTTGACAGTTTTTAGGATTTTAGGATTGGCAAGATTATACCATTTACAGTCCACTAGATTGCACAATGACGAATTTTCATGGGATGAATTGTTATTGTTGGGGTATTTTCATTATTATTATTATTATTTGTATAATTTTAGAGATAGGAAACCCTATGCTAGGGACCCCAATGTCCACCTATCGCCAATTAATTTGCCTAAAATTTGAGGGTGCTCCCACATGTCCACCATGTGAGTCTCCCAATCTCACGCTCCCCTGTCCCAAAAACTTGGCGGAACATAGCTTCAAATCTTAGGTTGTATGGCTCAAAGCCCTCAAACAAACAACTAACAACTCTCTAGCTTACAAGAAACTCACATTTCACAAGCTAAGACACACAATATAATTTCTCAAATATACCTACTTCTGATACAATCTTGTCGCATCACTTGCCATTATGATCATCAACATTGGCCTAAACTATAAGCAATTGTGTGCCCTAAATAGGTAGATAGTTCAATGATCAAATCTAACTGGATTATTGATCATCTTCCATAACAATGCCTTGAGTTTGGGTTTTAAGTCTTTAAGGTTGATCACATCAAGTCTCACTAAACTTTGGTGATCAAATTCGATGTGACCAATTATCAATTCGGGTCCAAGTCTTTAAGGTTGGCTAGATTGTCCCACTACAATTTGGTGATCAAATTTGATATGACCAATGATAAATTAAGACCGCACCATAGCCACTCTAATCTACTAATCCAAATTAGCATATCATACTTAAATCTCAATACAATAGCATGTCACAATATGCACCTCAACGCACTTCATGTCTAATTGTGCCTAACAACTCTACATTTGGCTACCTAGGACTACCCTAAACAACACTCAACACCCACACCATGCTAGACTTGCCTTTGTGCACACGGATTTTTTACAACATTTTCTAACACTCTTATTTGAGTAAA
This sequence comes from Pinus taeda, assembly GCA_000404065.3. Taxonomy (NCBI): domain Eukaryota; kingdom Viridiplantae; phylum Streptophyta; class Pinopsida; order Pinales; family Pinaceae; genus Pinus; species Pinus taeda. The sequence goes on along the minus strand of APFE031344722.1, from coordinate 5,011 downwards.
AATTGTTTTATTTCATAGGTAACATTGTTCTAAACCTTTCAAAATAATATTTCCTCAAGGTTTTAGTGAACATATCTACAAATTGTTCATGTCTTGCAATACCTCAAATAAATTTGGCCTTTTTCTTGCAACAATATCAAATAGTGAATATTAATTTCAATATGTTTGGCACACCAAAAGAAAAACATTCTTCCTCAATTATATGGCACAAATGTTATTAGAACCAACACTATAATAGAACCAGTTCTCCCCAAAATCATGAACTAGACTGAAACTAAAGGAAAGGCGCAAAAAAAAGAAATAATAGACCATAAAAGATTGAAATTTTGATAAACAAAACAAATATTCTTGCACATCAATGTAGATCCAAGCTATTAGACACCAGTTCGGCAAAGTTTTTCTCATGTTTATAGCATGTGAAGGTGATTATAGTAAAATGGCACCAACTTCAATACATATCTTAACAAAAATGCATTAACATTAAGGCTCTAAATGGGCTTAAAAGTCCAAAAAGAATCAAACTACAACCCACAATCAAATCAAACTACACAATCCTCTTAATCTAGATCTTTTACAACTTTGCATGGGTATGCTCAACATCTTGACTCGATGCCCCTAAAGCGCAAATACCAATTGATGTGTCCTATGGCAGCGGAAGTAGTTGCAAGCCCATGCAAATAAAGGGGGCATCACTATGTAGACCAAAATTATGTTGTATGATAGTTGTAAGGTTTTTGTATTTTGTATTTTTTTTTTTTTAGGGGGGTTGTATTTTGTATTTTTATTTTTTTAGGGGGGTTGTATTTTGTATTTTGAGTGGGTCAAAATAACCAATTTTGTCTTGAACTAATCAATTTTGAAGACTACTTGGACAAAATCTACAAGTTGTGTGCATTGTGACCTTCAAGAAGTTGACATAGAGGATAACTTCATATTCCATTACCCCATTTATCCTATCCAATTTCTCCTAGAATCTTGACCAAAGATGCCTCGCTTTTCTTTTGGTATCCCAACCAAATATGCCTAGCTTTATACCCGAGGGAGATCGTAGGACTCCATTCCCAAATTATTTGGCCACCACATAAACCAATCTCCATTAGGACAATCACTTCCTTTTTTGTGGTGCTCTCATCAACCAAAGGTACCAACAAATAGACTAATAGCAACCTTGCTTCCAATTTCAAATTAGTGAGAAGGCCAGGTACTATCTCTACTTCTCAAAGACCCTAATGACATTGTTGTTCTAGATCTTAAACAAATAGTGTTATGAGTTCATTCGAGCCTCATCAACAAGTTGCCTGTTCCAAGTAGCAACACTATGAGATCTCGCTTGCACATCTCTATGAGCTTCCCCAACAATACAAGGAAGAGGTATTCCATATACAACATTAGATTGAGTGGATCATCTCCAACAAGTATGTAACACAAGTTGGGATCGGCCTCACTCTTGATGAAGCCCATATCTAGCAGATACCCATCAATCCTCAAGTACCATGCTTGAAGTGCCTACTCTTCCCAAACAAATATGCCTTAAGCAATTCCTTTTTACATATATCCTTTGACGACCAACAATACTTTATACTTATCTAGAATACCATCAAATTTTGCACTTCGTTTTTCCCTTTTGCATGTTCTCCAACTATTTTTGTCTTATGATCTCACACTATCAAAACTCTCAAAGTTATGAGCCTAAGTCTTGAAGTGACTTCACCAACCACAGGCATTTTGTACATTGTACTAGGGTGATCAACTTCAAACTCTTATTCATTTTTCTCCATATCTTCAACTGGTTCTAATTTTTGAGGAAACATGTTCATAGATGCTATGACAATTCTTTGATTCTTTCATAACTACACATCCTTCATCAAATATAACAAGACACTTCTTTCCAAGTTCTCATCTATTAGGTTCCATAATTGATATGCCTTTAAGAAAACAGTAAATACCCTAATGACTACTCCTTTAGAATGTGCACATAAAGTGTACTTCCATATATCTGCAAATGTTTCAATTATAGACTTACGCCCACTCCATGCTTCCTCTAGTATAATGTCCACAGTGCTTTGGCCAAGCTCCTATTAGTTGAATAGATTGCCCAATTACAAGCTTCTACCCAAAGTTCCAAATTTAAACTCTTATACTTCAACATCTACTAAAGTTAAAAGAGGTTGCAAACTACCTTTTAATGCCCCCTTCCTTCAATAATTCTCAAACTCATTTGACTTGTGCTCTCCACCACCATTAGATCTAACAATTTTTAGTGACTACCCAATATGTTTCTCCACAAGTGCTTTAAATTCTATGAAATACTTAAAAACCTTATCTATGCCCTGGAAAGGAAATCCATACCTTTCTATTGTAATTGTCAATGAATGTCAGGAAATACAACTTGCATCCTTCAAAGTTTGACTCACATAACTATACAAGTAACCACCTCCAAGAGTAACTTAGAGCACAACGCCTTATCCATAGGAAATCACTCATACATTTGCTTGCCCAAGATATAAGCTTCACAAAACACTAAAAAATTGCATTCGTGGTAACCAAAAAACCATATTAAGCTTGTGCAACAAATTCAAAATATGAAAATTCAGTTGTCCATACCTCAAGTTCCCTTGTCTAATTTAATCAAGTGTTGCTTCCATCATGCATTCTCCATCTTGGCATCCAATTGAAATAGGCCATCTTCTCCATAGTCGTACACTATTCTCTCATGATTCTTCATCTAGTCCCTTATGAAGCATTTTCCACCATCGAATTCAACTTCTCCATCTAATTCACAAAAAGAAAATCTTCTAAGCACCAAGGATACAATAGACTTCTTTCAAGTCTAGTGTATCCCTTGTACTCAAATACATCACCTTCACTTAAAGATTCTAATGTTTTTTCATTGCCAAACTTGATGATCCAAGAGTTTCAAGTTCAAGCTTCCTAAACCAATCTCATCTTCTAGCCATGTATTTAATTGTCTTAGAGTCCATATGACAAGAATCTTTAACAATTTCAATGGCTACAAGTGAATAATAAGTGTGCCTTTCTCCTTCCATTTCTTGGAGATTTTCTTTATAACATTATTCGAATGCTCCATTTCTTCTGATTGATCACACTTGCACTTAAAACAATCACGTACATAATGTCTTTTCTTGTTAGAATAATAACAAATGTCATCTTTCCCCTAAGGTTTCTACATGCTTCAATTAGTCCTAGCCTACACATGTGTTCTTAGATGTTTTGGTAGTAACCCTTGATATGAACTTTGTTGTTTGAATGTGTTTAGGCATTGTTCCTCCTATAGCAACATGCCATTGAACTCATTGAGTGTCAATCTCACAACCTTGCCAATGGCATTCAAATTAGTCAGGAAAGGATAATATACTTTAGTCAATCCATTGATGGATAACACTATAAGGTCTTAGCATATATATTGCCACCAACTACCAAGTTGATAACATACATTTCGCATGTGCGTCAAATAATTAGTGGCATTTTCACCTTAGTCGTCTTGAAGGCATACAACCAATTCCTTAAAAAAAAAAAATCTTCCTTTGTTGAAGGTTTCATACAACTACAAGGTAGTCCAAACTCCAAATCTCATGTGAGATCTATCAATCTCATGATCTATGGAAAATTATGATTAGACAGATAGTAAATTTATAATGTATTGTGCATCCTCATCACAAGCTTCAAACTTTACCAATTTATTATCATATGGAAGTTGTCTCACCATCCAGAATATTCAATACTAGTATCATATGGAAGGGAGACCGAGTTGGTACGAAGTGCACAAATCTCTAGCGCAGAGGATTAGCAAAGGAAAAGGGAAGTTTTCCCTTACAGTCATAATCATTTTTCTGAAGATTTGTTGAGTCCAATAATAAAAACATCAAGATTGCATGTTTTCCCGAGTTGGGGTTTCCTAGATAAATTTGTTGTGTCTAGTTTTATGGTATGATTGTCTTCATTTGTTCTTTATTTCTGTTGCATGGTAGTTAGTAAACACAGTATATTTGTGGGTTAAAGTTAAAGTTCAGTTTTCAACTCTTTGCTTAGAAAAAATTCACGGATTAGATAAGTTTTAAGAAAACTAAAAATAATCAACTAGATCTCTTTGTTTATTGGAAAAATACAAATGTACAATACAGTTACGTACAACTTATCATTCAACATTCCAATCTAAAACTATATTGATCGAGGCCCTCACATAAACAACTAATAGCTCTCTTTTACTCACAAGAAACAAATTCAAGGGCTTGCAAGATATAATTTCTCTAGTCTATCTAATTATGAATCATGATACAATCTTGTCACATCACTTAATATAATAATTGTCAACATCAAACCTAAAAATTGAAATGTCATATTCCATAAATAGACAAATAATTTGGTGCTCAAATCCAAATGGGTCATTGATCATCTTCAATAACAATTCCTTGAATTTGAGTTTACCTTCAAGGTTGGGTATGTTAGCTCCCTAATATTTGACCTAATCACTATTTAATTTGGACCATGCCATTTCTACTCTAACGATTTAATCTAAAACAACATCTTGTGATTGAATCCCAACACACTGGCATGTCGACATACGCATTTTAGTGCACTTCACATATGTTTTCACCTAGAAACTTCATGCTTAACTTTCACATATGTTTTCACCTAGAAACTTCATGCTTAACTAACTTACGCTTACATCAAACAACATTGTGCACCCACTCCTAATTGGACCATGCCATTTCTACTCTAACGATTTAATCTAAAACAACATCTTGTGATTGAATCCCAACACACTGGCATGTCGACATACGCATTTTAGTGCACTTCACATATGTTTTCACCTAGAAACTTCATGCTTAACTTTCACATATGTTTTCACCTAGAAACTTCATGCTTAACTAACTTACGCTTACATCAAACAACATTGTGCACCCACTCCTAATTGGACCATGCCATTTCTACTCTAACGATTTAATCTAAAACAACATCTTGTGATTGAATCCCAACACACTGGCATGTC
>APFE031344721.1:0-18853 GCA_000404065.3 Pinus taeda | reverse complement strand
ACTCGATGGTTACCGTGGAGCACAAGTCCGTACTGGCACTTGCCATCTCAGAGTGGAGGGAATCACCCAAGGAACCACTGAAAGCAACAGTACCAGGTTTTACAACGTCGGAATACATCTCTGGCCTAGACCTCTAGATGTTGTGCATTAAGTTCCAAAGCGTTGTTAGATTCATTGAATTTATTTTAAGTTGATCTTGCTTAACAGTTTGCCTTTCAGGTTCACCACGTGATGTATATATAATTCCTAAAATGCAGTCTAAGATGATAAACAAACGTTTGATCTTCTCTCAGAAATGAAAATCCTAGCTACTAAAGGGAAGAAAGTCAAGAATCTTTTCTTCACAAAGCACAGATCACACGCTAAATGCACAGTCCTAAATCAAGCCAAGCAATCAAAATGCAAATGCACATGCATGTATTTGTTTTAAGCCTTCTTAATGTGTGAATGACGTTAACAAAGCTATGTGCAAAACTGAATTACTTTTAAAGCGACAATACTCAACAAAATTCTTTTTCAAAATGAAGTGAAAGCAAGAGAGACACTTTGCGATTTTGAAAATGAAATTTCTATTTGACACTATAAAACTAATAATTCAAATCCTATGTAATAGCGACTATCAAGAACAATGGGATTGCTTTCTAAAACTGAAAACGACAACTACGACACTTTCAGATCTAGAGACGACAGTTCGACTATGCTACTTTTTGCGAAAGAGAACTAAACACGACGCGCAATACATAAAAAACATTTATAGTTCTTTGCACTAAGGAGGTGGAATAATGCAAGAGAAGGGGGTTTTCACAGAAGCACACTGACTACAGACAAAAAAACCCTTGAATAAGACTGAAAACAGTGAGAAAAATCCATAGTTCAGAGGGTAAAGTTAACCCCCCCTGACCATCGCACCTGTTACATAGTGAAATCAGTATGCAGTGCACCTACTGCACTCGGGAAGTGCGATGCATACAGACTGCCTTGAAGGCAGGGTGCAATGGTAGCAGTGTGAGACTTTGAACGGGATTTCACTCACATTTTGCAATCTAGTTTAGGTGTTTAGGGTGAATAAGTAAAGATCAGTGTATGTAAAACATGGGTGATCTAAGAGGTTACTAGAGCCACCACTTAGGGCAATTAGATTGCTTGCAGATCTATTGTTTAATTCATAAAAAAAACACAAAGATAGACTGAAGCAACATTGATCTACTTTGAATTTGTATGAAAAATGCAGTTCGAAGGCTAGCTGGCTTGACTTCAGGCTCCATCTGTAAGTTTATAAAAGAAACAAGGATAGATAGGCTAACAAGTAATCTAGTTCGCTCCCCAGTTGGAGTCGCCATTTTGTTATCCGGGAATAGTGTCCACTCGGATGCTGCTATTCCCACTAAGATGGGTGGCTATCTTAGAAACAAACAATCAAAGTCTACTATTGTTTCATTTTATGAAAATAGATGAGAGTAGAACCAAGAGGAGCAACCTGAGTCTTGTGCTTGATTTCCTCTCCTTCTTGATAGATTTTCGCCGCTTCTTCTTTGTCTGCCCAGCTTCAAAAGGACCTGTGGAATCACAGCAACATACTACTAGGCAAGAAACAAGGATCTAAATTCATAAATAATACAGGATCAAATGTGTATTAACCATATACATGCATATACAAACAAGTACACAAGAATATGGAAGGAAACAAGAGTAGCTTTATTCAGATGAAAAGTAGCAAGAGGATTACAACCATGTGTTCTGACCCAGCATCATCCTCCAGCTAAGAAGCCCTTCATCACCCCAAGCAAAGCTAGATCACCCAACAATGTGAATGTACACTAGAAAACCAACAACACTTCTCTATAAGATACAAAATTCCAGCCTTTGGAACTCTGTGATGAGGGATCCATATATAGATGATTACAGAGAGGTGAGTCATCTTCTGAGATCTTGATTAGTGTCTTCTCTTTGATAGTTCCTGCTTCCACTTGGAAATTGATGATCTCTTACTCATCCCTGGTCGAAAAAGGAGTGGCAAGTGTCAGAGGGGAAGCTTCTAGAAGATTCCATGATCTTCCACCTCACTTTTTTGTCCCTGCCATCTGTCCATTCTTGACCATCACACCCTACATAGGAGAAAATCAGTATGCATTGCACCTTGTACACTAGGAAGGTGATATGCATCACACCCCCTACATTGAGCTTTCAGTATGGTCCAGTTTTGACCATTTATGAGCAGTTTTCAGTGGAGAAATTCTAGGAGATGATGTAATCAGTTGACCTTGTTCCTTTAGGCAGTGAAGCAACACTTTTAGGGACTTAGGAGCCCTCAGTTTATGGACATTTATGATTGGGGTTGAAGTGCCCAAAAATGTCCATAACATTTAGGTATCAACATCATTCATATATGTTGACACATATCCAAAGATATCCATTTTCAAGGGTATTCATCTTTTTTAGACTTTCCGCAGAGTCTTCATATCTTTCCAAGAGAATTCCTAGTCAAATATTATTGGTATTTTGGATGCTGATCACCTTCATCATGGTTGCATATCTCACGATCTCTTCCTTCCTCACACATTCCATTTCCAGAAACTTTCATTTAGATTTTCTTAGCAACTACCTCATACTTCATATGAAGACATAGTATATTGATTTCATCTAGTGTGACTTATGCCTTCTTGCATTCTTTCAGAGGAGAATACCTTTTTTCTCTTGATCATGGTTCTTAAGATAGAAGTAATGATCCATGTTACCTACAACCATATTACATGACATTATAATATTCAATACAAGCATACATACCTCATTTTACCTTTAGGTCATCTAGGCTTCTTCCAACAACTTCCTTGTTTGAAATGATCTTCAATCCATTGGTCCACTTCATGTCATCACACCATTATCCCATGAATTACATAAGTTGGAGTTCCTTATGAAACACTTGCTTCCTCTCTAGATTAGTGAACCCTCTGATGAGAATTCCATCAGAGAAACTTGAGGATCTTACATATCCCCATCTAGTAGATGTTTCCTTTTTGCCTTGATATATGATGAGACTTGTTCTAGAGGACATATGTCTTTTCTTCAAAGTTTGGTGAGATTCCCAAGAGATATATCCTTCATGTTTGACTATCATGGATTTTGTCCATTTTCTCCCCCATGATTCCCATGGTGATGTCATGAGCTCTTGATTCTAATGCTTCTATGATGCCATGATGCATCTTATTATCATATTCACAAGATCTAGTAGCTTATGATAGGACATTTTATTGAGCGCTACTATCTTACTCATCGGAGAGATTTGTTACCCCCTCTTTCCTTGGCCCTTTTCTTCATCTTCCTCCATCTTTCAATGATATGAGCTTCCAAAATATTTCTATAGCATTGAATCTTAACTATACTTATTTTGTCTTGCTTTAGGAACAACCTTATCTTCCTTTTCTGCACATGGTTGAGTTCTTTTGACCTTGAACATTTTTTCCATCAACTTTTCCTTCTTTATCTTTAATATAGACTACAAGTTGCTGAATGAGGTAACCTTCTTGTTCATGGATATTTGTTACCTTTCCAATGCATCAATGATGGTTGTATTCATTCCTAGATCTTATATATAATACCTTGTGAAGATACCCTACATCCTTTTATGCCTTTTTACTTTCATGTAGATCAGATTTCATTTGACCTTTTTTATTGCACCTTAAGAGAATGAGTTTATAATCTACATCAATTTTATGTCTCCACTTTTTCTATGTGAGGGAATCTTTCATAAATATCCCTTTTCATAAATTTAGAGGAGACCTTTTGATGACTTCAGCTACTTAGTGGACTATGTCTATTCTCCTTATTCATGTAAGGAATCTTGATAACCCATCCAATTCATATATGTCTTTGCAATCATGAATTCATTTAACCAAACTTGAATGTAGAATGAAAATATACTTACTTTTCATGTGAAGATGAAATCTTCACCTTGATGCTTTATTGAATGATCTCCTTCAATGAGATTCTTGCTTGAGTTGCCTGGTACAATAGAGCTCCAAAACCTTTCTCGAGACTTCCTTGCATTGTTAAGCACCAAGCACTATTGCCTTTTATGATATGTTGAAATTATTTGATTCCTTGACTATGAGGGTATGGGATTGAAATCAAGAATTTTGATAGCACTATCATGATGTCCACCTGAAATGTGGCATTGTGTTCTCCTCTTGAAGTGATATTATTGTAATGTATGTTGTGACTATATATCTTTGTAACCTTATTTCAATACTCCTTGCTGGAGTATAACCTTGCTTGAGTTGACTTGGCATGAGCAAAGATCTTTGTGGCCTTCACGCATTGTTCAATACCAATCATCAAAAATACTTAAGTCATTAAGATTTCTGTGGTATGACATGGGTTGTAATGAAACCTAAATTCTGAGGCTAGTATAGAGACTGTGAAAGGTACCGTGTTTTCCTTTTGTTGTAGTGTAGATTAGGATTTCTTCTTGGATTTTTTACTTTCTCCAAGATGATAATATTTGACTTTGATTTATCTTGATTTGTAATCATATTGATAAGGTTCTTGGTGACCTTTTTGATGGTGACTATGGAGAAAATGTTCTTTGCTAATGTAGACTGCTTGTTGTAGACTTGATCCTTTATTCTTGAAAAAACCCTTAACCTTACTTTGATGCACTTCTTGAGCATTGATCCATGTATGTCTTTTTTTCTGCCATTCCTTTGAATTATACACCTTAGCTCTGATACCATGTTGAATAATATAGGGTATTTAGGACTAGATAGATTCTTCTATAGTTGATAGGAATTTCTGAAATGATTTTACTATTTATCTTATCTTGATGTTCTTCTTATTATGAGTGTGTGTGTTGAATGATGGTGCTTTTCTTGGAGGGCTTATTGACATGAGGTTGACCCATGTACATTGTGAATGATCATAAAGAGTTAATTTAACATAATCTTGACTCTTTGACTTTCCTAGACGTATGGAATGAGAAAGAAACTCATTCATATAATTTTATAAAAAAAATATTTATTTTTCTTGACAAGTACAAAGATCAAAATTACATTGACAAATACTGAACCTAGTTACACTTTTCTTCAACACTTTGTACCAGTGCTCACATTACCAGACCTGTAACAACCATTTGAGATTGAGTCAGATGCCTTCAGCTATGCTATTGGTGTAGTTCTTACTTAGCAGGGGCATCTAGTGGCTTACTACAGTGAGATACTTTCTAACACAGTCTGAAAGTATCCCACTTATGAGAAAGAAATGTATTCATTGTGCAGGCATGCCATCAATGGAAGAATTACATTCTGGGGAAGGAAACAATCATCCACACAGACCACCAACCTCTATAGTTCATATAGACACAAGGGAATCTGCAGAACGATCGCCATCAGAAATGGTCCGCCTACCTGCAATATTTCCATTTGAAATTTGAGTACAATAAGGGAAACACCAATAATGTTGTAGACTGCCTCAGCCGACCACCGTTTATGGCATTGATCATTGTGCTCGACTCCTCTGGGCATGAGACTTCAGGGTGGACGCATCTTTACCAAAGCGATTCGGAATTTGGCAGCACATACTAGACACTCTTGGAAGGGAAGCAAGTTCCAAATTTTCACATTCGTGATGCAATTTTATGCCACATGGGACTAATATGTGTTCCTTCAAGTGAGCATGCCAAGATGATTTAGGAGGCACACTATAGTAAGGTCACTAGACATTTCAGAGTAGAGAAAATTGTGATAGTACTGCAAAAGTATTTTTATTGGTCGAAACATTGTCAAGATGCTGGGAAGTACATTAGATCCTACACTGCCTGTGCCATTTCCAAAGAAACCATCAAGAAGCAAGGTCTATATACTCCTCTACCTAATGCTAGTCGACCTTGGGAATCTATCTCCATGGATTACATGTCAGTTCTTCCTTCTACTAACCATGACAACAACTGCATTTTAGTGGTTGTTGATATATTCTCTAAGATGGCCATCATGGTGGCCTGCAAAAAGAGTACAAAAATATAGGCCACTACTAAGCTCTTCTTTGAGCGAGTGTGAGTACACGTTGGGATACCATAGTCCATTATCTCAAATCGGGGCATTCCTAAGTGCATTTTGGTCAAGTCTTTGGTTGATGCTGATACAAAAATTAGTAAGTCCATGATATTCCACCCCCAAACTGATGGCCAAACATAGGTCATCAACAGGATGATCGTACACATTCTTCACATGTACAACTAAAAGCATCCATGCACATGGGATGAAAGCCTCCCTTATGTCTAGTACAACTACAACAAAGCTCTCCAACAACGGGCCATAGCCCCTTTCAGGTAGGGATTGAATTTCATCCATTATATCCCATTGATGTGGCCATACCATTTGTAGCTACTCAAGAAGATTTGGTTCACATCCTATCTGAAGCCGATAGGGATAACAACTTCATTGAGTGCATTCAACACATCTTCCAACAATTCCATGATACATTGGATAGATCCAATTCCAAGTACAAGTAGCACCATGATCAACATTGAGTGCCACACAAGTTCCAGGCGGGCGACAAAGTTTGGCTACATTTTCAGAAGGAGCGCCTTGCTGGACCCCACTGCAAGCTTCACTTGCTTCGATATGGGACATACACCATCAACACGAGTGTAGAGGACAATGCCTTTGAGATCAGCATACCACCATTCCTTGGTTTGTGTCCAATGTTTAATGTAGACCGCCTTTGGCCATACTTTCCACCATTTTTGGACACATGTGACATTGCAGAACAATTTACATGAATAAAGGTCAACCCCGATTGCATGGAATAAGAAAATACTAATTAGCTTATGGACACGCATATCATTAACACTCGCCAATAGAGTATCCATATATGTCGAGTACTCTATGCAAGCCAACTCCTTCACTGGGGACCAAGTTCAACATAAATTTCGTCACCTAATGGAGGCTCTACATGCAATGGGACCATTTATTCCTAAAGGGGGAAGACTGATCTAGGTGGATAGCCCACCTATTCCACCTATACCTCATGTTGGTTTCATTTTGTTGACCTAGGTTGTCATTGATGTCAATATGGCAATATTATAGATACTAGATGATGATATGGAGCCAAGGGGAAGCAGAACAGATCCATGAAGAGACAGGAGCAAGGCCATATCAGAGCAAGGAGTCATATCAGAGCAAGAGAGGCATATCAGAAAAGGCAAAAGCCATCAAGGTATGAAGGTATAAGAGGAGGTCTTTGAAAGACACTGCCAAGCCAGAGGAGCCACATTGGAGCAAGAGGAGCCATATCGGAGGAGCGCTGCATGTAATACATGCCCAAGAAGAACCAAGAGGAGCTACAGGAGGAGCCATATATATATGCCATATATAAACCAAAGAAAAACAGAGCAAACAGAGGAGAAAATAGAGCAAACAGAGCCAAAATAGAGCTATCAGGAGCTATATAGTATATATGTGCATTTACACTATCGGAGGCGTAGACTTATATATTATGCTTTGCACTATCGGTGGCATAAACATATATATCTCCTCTCTCTCTCTCTCTCCTCTATATATATAATAATAATATATAGGCCATATACACTATCAGTGACAAAAACCATACATATATACAATACACTATCGGAGCGAGCATATACATAAATATTGGCGACAGTGGAAGTCAGCGGTTCGACTATGTGCCATGACCCCAAACCCCTGATTGCAATACATATATGCGGACCTGACGACATATATGTCCGGGTATATAAACAGGTGAAGTCCGAGTAGTATTTCATATACATTGTTATGTATACGGGCCTTAAGCCTCACCACGTTAAATACTTGATAATTGCAACATATATACATATACATAACAATATATATATATATAATATAATATATATATATGATATATAGTATAATATATATATATATATATATATACGCGGACCCACTACAACAATGTGCTTTGTTTTAATGACATATATCACATCCGCCATATCGCAAGAGCCTAAAGCCTTGCCATTTTGAAAGTTCCGATTGCGATAGTTGTTGCGGACCCAATGGTCTGATTGTAACACAGTTAATATATATATCGTGTCCATCAGCCATTGGCAACTGCCGATTGCAATTACAAGGCAGGCTCGTGGTTTTTTTTCTCATATTTCATGTGTATTTGAATATTGGCCTTGCACGTAGTTTGAAGGGCCAAAATGCATATGATAACGGTTCTGATAGTTCAGGAGGCCTGAACAATCATTTAGTAGGCAGAATGATGCCGATTGCGATTGTGATGGTGACGTGGCAGGTAGGGGCCATCCTGATTGGTACAGTCATCTCTGTTAAACTGGAAAAATCCTATGTATGTCCATGATGATGAAGAAAAAGGAGAGTTGTTACAGTTTAACTTGGAATATGTGTTCACCCTATGTTATTCGGTCCTCATCGTTGAATCAATGCGTCTCAGGAGAGTTGGTGAGCACGAAGAGACAAAGGAAGCAACAACGACCAAGGAGGGAATCTGAAGGATCAAGCGATGCAGAGGAAACTACAGAGATCAAGGAGGAAGCCTAAGAGCCAGGGAAAAAAGGAAATCAATAGACAGAGGCATGAGGAATGCATAAAAATAGGAAAAATAGAAAACAGTGTGTGGATGTGTTGTTGAAATAGTTGGAGAAAGCAGAGGCCATAACAGAGGGTCCAACAGAACAGAAAAAGGGCTAAAGGACAAACAGGACAGGAGACAGTCGAAGGGGAGAAGTAGCCAGCAAAGAAGCAGTCATGTTGAAGCATTCACTGTGACATTAGAACAGATGCTTGAACAAAAAGTTGTTCTTATGCAGAGCTTAGTGCAGCTATGAGTAGACTCACTAAAGCTATGTGGAGACACTATTAGAGGTCATCTACTGGAGACTCTGTGTGGATAGTATGAAGAATTGTAAAGACTCCTTCATGAGAAGTCTGGCTGTCATTGATGTTGTAGCATGGAGACTACAGTGAAGCTATAAACAAACAGAACACAGTGATGAAGATAATGAGAGAAGAACATTACTATCAAATGTTCCTTGACAAGATTCGGTCGAAACCCTTGGGGCTGGTGCCTCAGAAGTAAGAAGGATTGGAGTCCTTGGGGTAGATGCCTCAAAAGTAAGAAGGATTGGAGTCCTTGGGGTTGATGCCTCAGAAGTAAGAAGGACTGGAGTCCTTTGGATTGTTGCCTTAGAAGTAAGAAGGATAGGTGTCCTTGGGACTGGTGTCTCAGGAACTGGAAGGATTGAAGTCCTTGGGAGTTGGTGCTCCTAAGTCCAAGATTGGTGCCTTGGTGAAATAGAGTTGGAGCTCTGGAGGTTGGAGCCTCACAAAAGTCCAAGTTGGTGCTTGGCAACTGATTGCAACCATCTATATATTGTATCTATTTTACTGCAAAGATTATATTAATAAAAGCATTAGTTCTTGTTGTTCATCTTGTGTTTTGAATATGAATGTTTTAACTGGTAAAACAATCGTCGAAAAATAAATACTGATTCACCCCCCCTCTCTGTATTTCCAACGGAATGTAGCACCTTTCAAAGACGTAATTACACCATTATTGAAAATCATAGCATAGGTGTTGAGTCTCTTTCCTCTTTTTAAGATGGCTCCGAGTCATTCTTACCCAAGTATCCTAATAGATCTTCAATCATACTTCACTATGCCCTAGGGGTATTTTGATGGTGCATGCTAGGATTCTGATTAAACTATTGGGATTGGCTTCATCCTTCATTTTCGTGAGCCTTAATTTATTCATTTCAAAGAGAATATGGATTCAAGTACAAACAATAGTGACAAACTCGTGACTTTATTCTACTCATTACATACTTTTCTGGACAATGCTCTAGATGGATTATATGTTTTAGATAATTCCCTTTTGATCATCAAGTAGATGAAAGGCAAGGCACAAGCCCTAATATGAATCTTATGTTAATGGAAATATAACTAATAGATATTTCTAGTCACTTTCAAAATATTAACTTCTGTCATATTTATAGATAGCAAAAAAAACTATCAACAAACTCTTGAAAAATGATAGGGAATTATTTGTAAATCATCTTATAATTACTAAAGTTCACGAACAATTGGTAAAATTAAGGAATAATTCACTTGCTAATTTCTGAATATATGTAGATTCCGTAAAACTTGAAAATCATTTTTTATTTTATCAATGAAAGAACAAAAAAGTCCATAAGGAGTAATTTTTTACTTTTATGTTCAAGTGGGAAACTATGATTTCCATAAACACATTTAGAACCATTCTAAGTCTTTTTTGAGAAGTATGTGTGAGTGTAATTTTAATGTGTATTCAATCCTATATTTCTTAAGTATTAAATGATTTTATATGATTATTAAAAATTAAATAAATATAAAAATATTTTAACTCCATTTTAATTTTAAATTGATATTACAATAGTATTATATTAAAAATTTGCAAATGAGTTTTATAATTAATGTTATTTAAATCTTAAACAAGATATAATATGAAATAAAAAAATTTTATTTTATTTTTAGTTATAGATATATTTAAATTTCAATAGATATATCTGATATAATTTTTTTCTCTCTGAAAAAATCATAATTGTCATTAAATTACATAGAAAAAGTTAATGTTGTAGATGCACTATATGCATCTTACAATAGATTGTCCAAAAAGGCTAGTAAGAGTATACTGGCCTATTGATCAACGATATTTGGCAAATTTTTCAAAATACCATAATTTTCAACCGTATTGAATTTCCATAAAATCGATGCAGAAAAAATAAAAAAATATCAGATTGATAAACCACATTTGTAAAAGATGCTATGCATGAAACCGTGTGTAAAAGTCATAAGAGAGCCCGATTGAAACAAACTATCCAGCAACGAAAGACGGGTGGAACGACTCATGTATCTTGTCGCCAATGTCCTAAAAAATCTTCCAAACGCCCATCGTTGTGTACCAACCTTTGAAAGAGAGTCTTCCATGCTATTCCTCTCCCTATAGATATGGCGTCATGTAATAGAGTCAAAATATTACTTTAAATGCATAAGCAGGTGTGTGGATGTGACATCTCTAAAGTAGAATTAAATTAAATCAGTTCATTGTATTTATTGAGTCCCCAAATATCTTTAGCGAGTGACAATTTTTTTCCCATAGACTAACAAAGAGGAAGTTTGAGAGGAAGTTGTTCAACAAAATTATTGGTGCCCCTCTCCAAACCAATCTACATTTTGACGAAATGTTGGTTGTTGACTTAGAGGACAAGTCCACCATGGAAAATCCCTTCTCTCATTTGAGGCACCATCAAAATAAGCACAAGTTTCTTATGATTTATAATTTCTTTAGAGATGACCCTAACGATCTGCGAGGATTTTGATGATGGCAAGACAGAAAATATAGCAAAAATTTGATTTATAATTTCTTTAAAGATGACCCTAGGGATCTACGGGGATTTTGATGATGGCAAGAGAGAAAATATAGCACAAATTTGAGCCAGAACCGCAGCGCAAATTTAGAGAAGGCCTAGGAATATAGCTTTGTTTCTAGGATATACTAGATATAATGAATTTTAAATATTTGGAAAATTAAATTTATTGAGAATTGTATTTTATCAGTTTATCTTTTATATTGAATTAGATTAATTGAATTTGGGGATGAGACATTAAATGAAATTATAATTTCTAGTATTATTTACAGAAATTAAAATAAAATTGCAAATTAAATTAAATAGCTTGTAAATATAGCATATCCATATAATTACAACACCTTTTTATGAACATTTTTCATTTTTCAAGTTAAAAAAACCTAAACTTAACTATTACAATTTATTTAAATTATTAATTTTTTTAGATAGGCATGTCTATTTTGATAGTATCAAAATTTTAATTTAATTACAAATATTAGGTCGATGTAGGGGTTTACCTTCGATGGAATATTTTAAAATATTTTAGTAATATACAAAAATCAAAGGTTGAGATTTATTTTGAAGGTAATTATGTCTTTTTTATCTTTCAATTAAATTCATAAATTAAAAAATGTCATATGAACAATATCATATCAAATTAGTTGCTTTTTGGATATATGATATTGATAAGAATCTCTATGATATATCGGAGGATTTTTTATAAAAATGTGATGTCTTTTTGCTCATTCAAATAAGTTCATGAATTAAAAAAATGTCATATGAACAATATCATATCAAATTAATTATGGTTTTTTGGGCATATAGTATTGATAAGAATCTCTATGATATAGTGGGGGATTATTGATAAGAATATAATGAATCTTAATTATTAAGAATCTTGTTACATATTTTTTTATCTTTTAAATGTATAATGCCTAATTTTTTTTTGGCCAAGAGAAAAATAAAACAACAATTTTTTTTAAAGACATAAAAAATAATTTTTTTAGACACACAAAGTGTGTATGGATATAGAGTCAAATAAGAACATAAATTAGAAAACGAGACCAAGAAGCATCATTATAAGGTTTAGGAAAATGACAATAACACCATAGAATATGCCAAAAATTACCAAAAGAAAATAAGGAAATGATGGCCAAAAGACAGCAATTGTCTTTTCTTTTCTTCATTTCCTTTTTTGGACTTTAGGCCACCCATCAAAATTTGGTTCAACAAGAACCAAAGCCAACTCATGTCCACTTTGAGGGGGACGTCTTTGTCTGAATTTGAGCTTTCTCATACATGAGCACATTAGGTGCCTCCCTTCCCATCCAATGATTGTGGGGCTTCTAGATCCTTAGCCTGCTAAAGTGGGGAGGTTGAACTTGTTTGAACCTCCACAACCCCAACCCAATTGTCATCATGTTGATCCAAAGTGCTCACCTCTTCTCTTTCTAGTTGACCATCCATGTTATCGTGCACGTCATCATCAAAAGGGGTATGTTCTGGGAATTTCCATCTTTTTGGTCTAGTAGGATGCCTCTTCTTCCTCTTTGTACTCTTGTTTACCTATAGACATGAATTCTGTAAATGTCAAATTTGGAAGCATACATGATGTTAGAATGTTGTGTTTTCATAATCTAAAAATTGTGACTAGTGGAAGTTGTAGTGTTTCATATTTATATGATTTGAGAGCCCTTTGTTGACATTAACCTCCACACATATCTTAGCAAATGTGAAGAGTCTATTTTCAACTCTTCCCAAGTCAATTTTTTTGAATGTGTCGAGTGTGTTTCCTATTTCTTCAAGGACTTTATGATGCCAAAAAAGGAGAGGGAGATTTGGAAGCCACACCCAAATTGACATGGTTCATACCACCATGGCAGTGGCATCAAACTCAAAGAACCATGGAGCAATGAATAGTCTAACTCTACCCAAAAATCAAAAACCTTCATTTAAAACAAAATCGAAATCCCCTTATATTTCAAACTCAACATGAAAGAAGCGTCTTTGAACATTAGGTTATTATTTCAAATTTGGATCAATGTGGAGAAGATAAAAGCTTTAGGTTTTAAGAGAAGAAGCCATTAAACCTTTACACATAATTGTTTTGGAGCCGTTTGCCCAACCCTCTAAAGTGTCGTGTTAAAATAATAGTTTGATGTTTCTCGGTGATTACAATAGTTGAGTTCCTGATGATCTTACTGTTTTGACTTATATATTAAATTTTAAAATTATTTATTAAAATTATTTAAAAAATAAATATATTTATTAAATATTTATGAATTTTAAAATTTTAACCCAATCGCTAATTTTTTTGGTAAATTTAAACCATGTTACAAGGTTTCTCGAAATTATTCCAGAGTTGTTTATAATACTTTTTTATTTGACAGGTCCAGGTTTTACACAAAAATCGAGAAATCAAGCCGGTTAGATAGCACCGACACGAAACTAATTAAATCTTCAATTGCATTGATTGATAATATTTTTGTCGATTCTGTGCTAATCCTTCATCAGCATTACTCCTTTTGCATGGTATTAGTGTATTTGTATCTATTTTGTCCGACAGCTTCCTTTTGGATAAAATATCCGTAACGATTCAGTCCTGCTACCTCGGTAAATACGTGGACGTGATAATGCAGGGTGAAGAGCTTTAATATTGCCCTTTCGCAGGGTGAATACATATCTGTCAGGTGACAGGAAAGCTCGTGGTTATAAAAGAAAAGAAGAAGAGGAGGACGTAGACATTACGAAAATTGGAGCTGATGATGATGAGGGTGGGA
Source organism: Pinus taeda (assembly GCA_000404065.3). Taxonomy (NCBI): domain Eukaryota; kingdom Viridiplantae; phylum Streptophyta; class Pinopsida; order Pinales; family Pinaceae; genus Pinus; species Pinus taeda. The sequence continues at coordinate 4,678 of APFE031344721.1, read as the reverse complement.
GGCCAAGGGAAGAAAACAAGCAGCGAAGAGTGGGAAATCATAAATCCCGAAAGCATCAATGCCATGTTTTGCCCCTCTCCATCCGAACGCAGTGTCTCTCCGGGGCGCTTCAGCACCGCCTCGCCAAACGGTTACGCTATGTCTCCCTGGACGCTGCCGCTCACGATGCCCTTCAATTACGCCGAAGTTCCCCAATCTTTCAGATGCGTTGCTTCGATGGTTAAGCCGGGCGGCCAAATATATTCAATAGCGGTTGCGCCAGACGGCCTTCTGTACACGGGCTCCAACAGCAAAACCATAAGGGTGTGGAGATACCCGCATTTCCCACAACATACTTGTCTCAACTCCGGCTCGGGCAATGTCAAGGCTCTGCTCGTTGCGGGACATCAAATTTTGAGCGCCCATGAGGACAACAAGATACGTATCTGGCGCCGGTCGCACTCGCATCCGAACGCCCACATTCGTGTGGGCACGCTCCCCAAGTTGAACATATTTTACAATTTCATCAGGCCCTTGGTAACCGACCATGGCAGCGGCAGGGTGAAACATTCGGGTTCTGTGACCTGCCTTGCGTATAATGCGACCGACGATTTGCTGTACTCGGGGTCGTCGGATAAGAGCGTGAAAGTGTGGAATGTGTGGGAGTGAAAGTGCATCGAGACTATCGAAGCCCACAACGAGGCCGTCAATGCGGTCGTCGTGCGGCGCGACGGGCTTCTCTTCATTGAATCCGATGACAGCATGGTGAATGTATGGAGGCGGCCGAATCGTGGGCGAGTGCAGCACAAGTTAATAATGACTCTCAACATGCAACGATCTCCCGTGAAAGCACTCGCCCTCGGCTCGGATGCTTCGCCCATTTTGTACGTGGGATGTTACGATGGATATATTCATTACTGGGAGGAAGACCATGTCTCGGACCGAATATTGCATTACTCCGGTTTCCTTCGAGGACACCTTCACTCCTTCTCTGTCTGGAGACCATTGGCAATCTGCTGTTGAGTGGGTCGGCTGATACAAGGATTCGTGTTTGGAAAAGGGAAGCGGGCGGTACCGGAATATGTTGCGTTGCAGTGATGGAGGGGCACAGCGGTCCAGTGAAATGCATCGCTGTAACTACCTTGGATCTCCGCGAAAATTCGTTTATCGCTTACAGTGGAAGTCTTGACGGAATGGTGAAGGTGTGGACAGGTCGTATGAAAACAACCATGGACTCTCGTCCTACCTCACCACTACGAATAAGTTGATGGCTCCAAGGTTTATGTTGGACACCTAATCCTCAATGGGTTAGTGTGGAAGCCGAATGGACAAAAGGAGTCCAAGAGACCTTGGGATGTGAATCCCAACAGTCACATATTGTACTGTAAATGTATATCAATTGTTAATAAAAATAGTATTGCATGTTTTATCTTTCATATCTCTATTGCTGTCCATGTGTGTTTAACATGGTATCAGAGCAGGCGATTGCTGGCCCTGCATAATTAATTTAAGCCATTTGTTTTATGGCCTCTCTGTGCAGTTTATTTCTGCCATAAACTTCATGAATATTTTCTCATGAATATTTATTCAGCTAAATTTTAGCTGCAACCTGTTAATACCGTTGCCTGAGTTGCGCCTCCATATAATTAGTTGCTCCTGACACTGCATGCGCTCTGTCCTGAGAATTTTCTACTTGAAATCCGTTGCTGACTGACATCTCTGACATCTGCCTCTGCCTTATTTCAGCGCTGCCTCATAATGCATCTGTCCATTCTCAGAAGCGTTGTACGTTAAATTTTTTCATGAATAGCGCTGGTTCATAACTGACAATGCTGAATGCGTTACGTCCAAAGTTGAATGCGTTGAATGGGCTCTACGGTTTTTGGTATACACCACTTTTGTATATGGTTTCGCAGAACAATGTGAAGCTCCTTTTAAGAAAGTGGACAAATTGATGTCTGACTAATTCCTGAGATTCCTTTTACTTTAGAAGGACCAGATGGTGTTTTGCGGCATCTTCGAAATCTGTTGGAATCAAAGGCATCAACTGTTGTATGTGTAGCCGAAGGTGTTGGACAGGACTTGCTTGAAAAAAATCAATGCAACTGATGCATCTGGAAATGTTGTACTTGGAGACGTAGGGGTATATCTTCAACATCAGATTAAAAAATACTTTAAGATACATTGATCCAACCTATATGATACGTGCCTGCTGTGAAAATGCCTTTGATGGGATTTTTGGTCAAAATGCGGTTCATGGCGCTTTTGCTGGATTCAGTGGCATTACAGTAGGCATATGCAATACCCACTATGTGTATCTTCCCATTCCTGAAGTCATTAAATATGCAAGAAATGTAGATCCAAACAGCCGTATGTGGCATTGTTGTTTAACTTCAACTGGACAACCTGATTTCTGTTGATCCAAGCATTGAATCTTTGTATCGTCAAAGGTTGGAGGCAGATTATCGAAAGCCTTTAGGTGATGTGCCAAATGAAAGCTACTATGCGGACCCTCTTCTGCAAAGGGATTTACGTTGACCTGATTTAGGAGCCTTTGTCGCTGGAGGCCCTCCTGCATATCTCGGATCATCTTCGTTGTATCGCTAGATTTATAAGCTGCCGGAATTTGCACCCTGGACCGCGTCTCGAGTTCAGCACATTCTAAGTGAAGGATCGGAAACCTAAAAACGACCTCCAGTCCACCATGACATAAAGGTTATGTATGCATTTTAGGGATTTTCCAAGATTTTAGGGTTTTACTCCCCGCTCTTTGGGGTAGATAACGAAAAACCATTGCGCTGATGATCTTCGTCCTGCCGAGACCCGTGGTTGAAATTCAGCTCATAACTCAGAGGATCATAATGAAATCTGAAGGGCTTGGAGTTGTATATGGTTATGCCGTCGGCTTTGAAACGCAGTCAGTACTCTGAAGAAGCACTGCACAGATATTTTTTTATCCTCATTAGAACTCACCACAGCAGCACCATAACGACACATTCTATGGCCCTAACAGAGGTTTGCCCTTCGTATCTTTGCAACTTAGCGTTAGTTGTAAAGATTGATTAATAAAAGATTCGCAATTATTCTATTGCCTAGGGGGATTTAAAGGCTTCCTTGCTCAGGAAGTTCGCCATTTTTATCACAATACAGTCGATGATTATGATGCTGACGATGAAGATGATGATTATTGGCCCTTTTTGATATCAATTTATTTCATTTCAGCCATTTTTTTGTAATAAGTGGATACACATGGTCTTGGTCTTGGGCATGCACATTCTTTTGTTATATTGCATTCGTTCCTTGTGACTATATGTCGGTTTTGGGTTTTGTTAGCAGCTGCAAATTCGTGAGGCATTCCTTCTGAATTCACCTTCTTTGCCAACAGAAATCTTGATGTATCTTGGACACACATTTATTTTGTGGCTATAATAATCTTGTGTATTGATGCCATGAAAAGCATGGGTTTCCCAAGAACAGAAATGTCACATATATATTGATGATGTCTAGTTACATATATATTGATGATGTCTAGTCACAATGATTAAGGAATAATTAGGTTGTATTGGTACAGTAAGCAAGGTTTCTCATGTCCATTGGTATTTCGAAGATTTCCATCCTCATCCATTCCATCAAAGAACTGAGACATTTCTATTAATGTGGTCTGAGTTGTTAAAAGGGCACCCTCATCAATTGGAGGATTAATTGGAATGACAAAGTTCAATGTTCATAAGCATTGGGGGTTGTCTATATTCTTTAAAGTTGCGGTTATTTGGCATTGTGTGAGATATTTGTGCAACATTGTCATTAAATGGAGCAAATTGATGATGCATTACATTTATTAAATAGTCTAATCTTTTCCACTGTTGATGGGATGGTAAAAGTCAGTAAGGAAACTCTTTTTAACATTCAAACTTGCTTGCAAAATGTACAAGAAAAGATCGATTTTTTCCAGCTTGAATCACAGCTACAGCAAGAAGAGCTACATCAAAATAGACACCATTCTGAACCTGTTTTTGTTCAGAACATTGAGACAACCACCCATCAGCAGCATGTTAATAATGTTACAGTTCATTCAAATAAAGTAGCAGTTGTAAATGCAGATGCAGAAACTCAGTCTGCACTTCCCAAGCCCATCATCAGACCTTGGGAATAGCTTGTCCACAACAAGCACAAAACTGGTCTTGGATATGACAAGGACTTGTCCTTTCATATCCCAGACTACTCAAAACTCATTTAGTTTCAGAGTGTTGGATTCATTCATGACAGTTCAGCTTCAGCTGTTCTAGACTCTGCCTCTCTTCCACATCAGCAACAACAACAACAGCAGATTGTGAAATACCAACACTGTGACCGTGTTGGCCATTTGAAAGATCACTATTTTGATCTTCATCCATGTAAGCATTGTCATAAAACCAGTCATTCTTCAAACAAATGTTTCAAAAACAAACGTCTTACAAGAACAAAGATTCATCTTGGATGGATCGCTTCTTGGCAATGGGCATCAACAGCCAAGAAGATATTCCAAACACATGTCAGAACTTGTTCTAGAGTATTGAAAAATCTTGCAGTCGAGTTTTCTCCATCTTCTCACCTTGAATCTGACAGGGGGGGAAATGATGGTCATCTACAAGCTTCAAAGTCACATCAAGTGAGCCTGAGCCACAACCTGCCACACCAGTTTCAGAGTTGTAGCCAGAGA
>APFE031344720.1:6283-29873 GCA_000404065.3 Pinus taeda | reverse complement strand
GAATTAGTAAATAATACGCTTTATTTGTCTAATATGATTTCCCAATGTACTCCAGGTCAATTAACAGCGACAAAGATGTTGGAGCACTCATGCTACCTGGAGCTGGAGAAAAACGGAAGATTAATCGCTGGAATCAACAGTTTAACATGGGATGCTTATTGGTTCTTCTTGATCAAGCCATACAGCCAAAGAGTCGCCTTGAAGTGCCTTACAGATGTTTTTGGGTATATTATACTCGACATTCAGGATGCCACCTTCGCTGCCCAATTCAGTTTGCACCTCAACAAACCGCCAGAAGTGGAGCCGATGCTTGCGATAAGCCAGCTCAGGTTTAAGGGCAAACAACCTGAGTCATGACTCACATCGCCGACTACCAGATCGCCCCCGAGAAATAGAACACATTTACTGATACCAATTTAGTAGGATTTTGTTTCATAGATTTTTTTAGCTTAGTAGTTTTTATAGACCCTTTCATGCATTTAGAAAGGGTCGTAAAGTTTTGTATATGACTTAAACCCTGAAGTTGCACTATTGTACTTCAGGGATATTCTTTTATGAAACTGGACGAATCATTCTGATTTTGATAAGGAAAGTTTTTATACAAATGTGCACTACTGTCTTTGTTTAAAAGCATTTCTGCGTTGAAGGAAGAATTTCAAATAGCGATTGATATTGGGATTGATTAAGCAGCTCATATGGTACTATTATCTATGTCTGGACTCATTCTTGTTATATGAATTGTCATTTGATCGCTCTTGCTATTGTCGCATATATATATATATATGTGTGTGTGTGTGTGTGTGTGTGTGTGTGTGTGTGTGTGTGTGTGTGTGTGTGTGTGTGTGTGTTTTAACAGCATTCTTTATTCATTCCACCATTGGTTGTTTATAGTATGCTTTTCTTCCAACCATGTAAGTATCAATGATATAAATGATAAGTGCAACAATCTTGTGTTAATCACTTTGTTTAACTATTTAAATGAAGTAATCTTTGAATGAATAAATATCTATGTTTATTTGATAGAGTCATCTATATGCCTGTCAATAGACAAAGATCATCAAACGCTGCATTTCTAAAGAATATTTGTTCAGGGGATTAGTATTAGTTCTTTTATTTTGTTGATAAGATTAAGTAATTCGCCTATCATTAGATTAGATAACCAATCACTCATCCACCCCTTTTATTCATTATTGGGAAACTGGTCCCATTATATCCAGTCGGAGCCACCATCCCAAATGGAAAAGGAGTTGTATTAAGGTCCGAACCGGGTGGTTATCCCCCAATGTTGATACAACGATTTTCGGGGCATCAACATTTATGGCGCTAGAAGGAGGGCATCCGCTATGAATGGCGAGTAAGCCAAAACCTACAGATCATTCACAGAGTAAATCACCCTCCACCTCTCCTCGGACCTCTCGTTTGCACTCTAAAACACCAGTATCCAGACGAGAAGAGGAAGGATCAACCACTACTGCTCAACTTCATCCTACTTCAGAAAATTTAACCCCGGAGTCCCCTGAAGTTCAATCTATCATCCAGAAACTTCAAGGCTTCTCAATTTCACCTCCTAGATCTGAAGTATCACAAGGCATTCAGAATTCGCAATTCCACTTACCTCATCACCTTACCAGACTTCAAAGTGAAAAACTCGGTATTGAACCACCTGAGTTTCCTTTGCCCGAAAGGAAAAGGATTAAAAAGAGCACTGAAGGTTTTGGTAGTGAAACCTTTTCTCCATCATCTTCCATTTCATCATCACCCGTGCGAAGTCAAACACCAACTTCACCATTACATATTGTTGTTCACCAAGCAACTTCACCTCCCACATCACAATCCTTTCAGTCTTCATTTCCACCTCCTCCCCAATCACCTGGAACAACACAAGCAATCGCTGGTACTCCCAAAATGGCTTGAAGACCATGGAGAAGTCCTGGTGCAGTCACTATGCCTGCGCCTTTACATCCATTACTCGATTATCCTGAGAAATGGGTACCAAAGTTCAATCCAGATGCTCGGACATTAGCTGAGGAACACATAAATAATTTCATGTTGTCAGTTAATTTGAAGGGAGTAACTGAAGAAGATGTTGTAGTTAGATTGTTCCCCTACACATTACAAGGATCAGCAGGGTCTTGGTATTTTTCCTTGTCCGCTGGATCCATCACTAGTTGGAACATCTTTCAGGAACAATTTCTTACCAAATACGGCGATGATAGATCCTTGGCTACACTCATCAACGACCTTTCCAATCTAAGGATTGAGTCAAGAGAACCAATTAAGGAGTTTAACTCCCGATTTAACAAACTCTTGAACAAAATCCCTACCGATGATAAGCCAAGCGAACAAATTAGAAGCGAATGGTATATTACAGCCTTACCCTCAAACATAGCCATTTTTGTAGATAGGACTAAACAACCTACATTGGCTGAAAACATGAAAGAAGCCCTCGCTTTCGAAAAACGTGTAATCGCTCTAGAAAAGAAAGCTTCTCTAGAGGAACGAAAATCCAAAAAAGTGTCTTTCAAGGATGATTCAAAGAAGAAGATCACCAAGGATCCATATGACATGGAGGGCCTTCAAAAAGTCCTCAAAACCATGTCAAATGAAATGGTTGAGATTAAGAAGCAAGTAGCAGAGACCTCAACAAAGAAACCTTACAGGAATTTTAAGAAGCTTGAGTCCAAGCCTCCAAATGTTATATCCTATGCAGATTCAGATCCTGAGGAAGAAGAAGAAGAAACAACTACACCACCCGATGAAGTAGAAGAAGAGGAAGTCGTTGAATGCCATCGAATGTGGGACTTTATACTCCCTACTTCCGATACTGAAGCCGAGCAAGAAGCCTTTCCCGTGACTACCAGGAGTAAAGCTACTCCTGAACCTGTTCAGGCCAATCCAAAGAAAAGGAGTGTTGGTACCAATACTACAAAGGAAAAGGTACCCACAAGAAAGCCAGCCGCAACAGTATCTCAAAATCAACCGTCATCCTCCAATATACCTACATCATCTAAGAAGTTGGTGGTATCCTACTCAATGGACTATAATATTGTTGATGATATGAAAAAGACTAAGGCAAACATCACCATGTTTGAACTTAGTAAATTAAAACATCAAAAAAAATTACTCCTCAAAGAACTCAATGCAGTTCCTTCTTCACTTCTTCCCAGTACTAAAGATGCAAACGATTTAGGAACACCACCTTCTGGTAGAGTTGAGGCAACTGATACAATTCTAATTGGAGATAGATCAAATTCCCATACTCCTCCTTTCCTCTTAACATATGAAATTTATAATTGAAATCTACATAACTGCTTAATTGACTCTGGGGCATCATCCAATATAATGCCAGCTTCAGTTTGTTCTAAACTGAACATAGAACCTCAGAAATCCTCAATTCACATTGTGCAGTTAGATAGAACTAAATTTCAGGTTTTAGGGGAAATAAACTCTGTTACAATCAGGTTATCGGCGGATCCACGAGTGGTCCAAAGGATTTATATCTTAATTGCCGATATACCTGAGTTCTATGGTTTAATTTTAAGCAGGGATTGGTCAGAAAAGCTCCATGGGTATATTTCCACCGATTGGTCCCATATGTGGCTCCCCTATAAGGGCAAGCCAAATCAAATAAAGATCGATCGGGAGAAACACATGACCCACACTGTTACAGAGTTCGAACAAGAAAATCAACCAGTTGCATTTAACAACAATATCTTAGGAAATTATTCTTCTGAATCATTTTTTGGCAATTATATTGCCCAGCCATCTCCTTTCTCGATAAACAATTTCACATCACAAATTGAAAACTTTTCACAGACTGACAGGTCTAGATGTGTCAATGTTACTGAGAATTTTGTAAATAAGATTGTAGATAATTCTTTATTTTGGTCTTTATATTTTGATGGGTCCAAGTCTAGCGAAGGATCAGAAGCAGGATGTATTTTGGTTAGTCTGCAAGGAGAAAAAATAATGCTGTCCTGCAGGCTAGAGTTTGAATGCACAAATAATACAGCTGAGTAAGAAGCATTAGTCCATGGACTATATAAAGCGATTGGCATGAAGTCCAATATTTGAAAGTGTTTGGAGATTCTGAGATCATTGTCTTTCTAACCATCTCAAACATTATCAATCCCTGGTACAAGAACTCACCTCCCACTTTTTAGCATTCAATATTTCTTCCATTCCCAGGTCTCAAAATTCGGCAGCTTACTTGCTAGCCAATTTCGCTTCCAAGCTCCTCCCTTCCGAAGACTATAGCCCAGATAGATTTTCAGTAGAATTTCTTTTTAGGCCATCAATTCCTGACAATGTCACTAATTGGAGAGTATTCAACCACGATGAAGACATTTTACAGTTTTTAACCTCCGAAAAATCCTATGATGATCAAATCATTGAGGAAAGCGAACATGATATTCAAATGTGAGGTAAGCATGAGGAAAATTCAATCCCAAAGCCTATGGTGAAGCTTGAGGATCTTTACGATATTAAAAACAGGTTTAAACATGTGACCAATACAAAGCTCCAGAGCTCTACCTTAAGGTTTGACTTGATAAACCTTGGCACTGAGCAAACTCCTCAAAACATTAATTTAGGATTAGGACTCTCCGTGGAAGAAAAGGAAGCATTCATTAGACTGTTACAAAAAAATAAACATGTTTTTGCTTGGAAATATGATGATTTAAAAACATATGATACATCCATTATCTAGCATACCATTCCAATGCTTCCCGAACAGAAACCAGTTCAACAAAAGTTGAGAAAAATACATCCAAACTTAGAGAGTCAAATAAAATCGGAACTCAATAAACTCTTGAAAGCTAAGATTATTCTTCCCGTTCGGCACTCAAACTGGGTTTCCAATATGGTGCCACTCAGAAAGAAAAATGGCAACATAAGGATTTGTATCGATTTCAGAAATTTAAATAAGGCAAGCCTAAAAGATAACTTCCCATTACCCACTATGAGGCAGATACTTCAATCAGTGGCAGGCTCTGAGTTAATGTCCTTTTTGGACGGTTTTTCAGGATATAATCAAATTTTGGTCCATCCTGATGACCGACTCAAAACCACATTCAGAACAAAATGGGGAACATATGCCTTTCAGACTTATTAATGCAGGAGCCACGTTTCAAAGAGCGATGGATATAGCTTTTAAGGGGTTAATTAACAAAACAATAGTCGTTTATTTAGATGATATTACTGTATTTTCTAAAGAGAGATCCAATCATTTGCATGGTTTAAAACAAATCTTTCAATGCTGCAAGAGATATGGTATTTCACTCAATCCTAAAAAATCCTTCTTCGCTCTTGGTCAAGGAAAGCTCTTAGGCTTTATCGTTTCTAAAGATGGCATTTATATTGATCCAGACAGGATCAAAGAAATCTCTGAAATCTCTTTTCCTCATAATAAAAAATCCATGCAGTTATTTTTAGGCCAAATAAATTTTGTTAAAAGGTTCGTTCCATACTTTTCTCAAATCATTTTTCCACTTCAAACCATGATTAAGAAAAATTCAGTCTTTAAATGGGGATCGGCAGAAAAGGAAGCATTTGATTTGATCAAACAATCAATAATCAATGCCCCCACTTTAAATACCCCTAAGTTTTCTAATCATTTTACATTGTATACTATCGCATCCGATTCATCTTATGCAACAGTACTCACACAGATCAACAATCACAATTTGGAAGCACCCATTTCATTCTATAGTTCAAATCTTCAAGGTGCTGAATTGAATTACTCCGAAGTAGAAAAAAAAAGCCTTTGCTGTATATAAAGCTGTCAAACATTACAGACCCTTCCTTTTAAAAGCCCAAAGAAAAGTTATAGTTCCTTTCCCTTCAGTAAGGCAACTGTTAATCCAAAGAGAATTGGGTGAAAAAAGGGCAAACTGGGTGACAGCACTTCAAGAGTACGACTTAGAAATTAAACCAGCAAAGATTGTTAGGGGCCAAGGTTTTTGCAGGTTATTGGTAGGAGCATCTCATATTCAAGAATCAGGTGATACAGATCAAACCGAAGAGATCCAACAGATAAGTCTCGTTGACTCTGAATCACAATATGCTGATTTAATCTTCTATTTGAAACATGGATATGCAACTCCTAACCTATCTTACAAAAACAAAAGGGCCATTAGATTGAAAGCAAAAAATTTCACAATTATTGATGATGTGCTTTTTAGGCAAAACTACGATTCAATTTTATTAAGATGCCTAGAAAAACCTGAGGCACAAATGGTTTTGTAGGAATTACATGATGGACCAGCAGGAGGACACTTTGGAGCTGATACAACAGCTCACAAAATCATCCATGCTGGATATTATTGGCCCACTTTGTTTAAAGATGCTCATGAATATGTAAGGAAATGTCGAAATTGCCAAACTTCTAGTGGAAGACAAAGGAAACCAGCCTTCCTTTTTGCAACCAGTCAATCATGTAATTCTAACATTTGTATTCAATGTAGGGATGGTTACATCATTGAAGATTTAATCACTCCACATTCTTCCAAACAGCATAAGTATATCTTACCGCTACTGATTATTTTACCAAGGTGGGTTGAAGCAATTCCTTTAAAGACAACAAATTCTGAAGCCATTATTGAATTCATAGACCAATTCATCATTACCAGGTTTGGTGTCCCAAATGCTCTTGTTTTTTATAATGCATCTTACTTCTCAGGCAATGTTATGTTTGATTTTGCAATTAAAAGAGGATTTAAATTGAAATATTCTGCTAATTATTATCCCCAGGGTAATGGTTTAGCAGAATCTATGAATAAAAATCTGATTAAAACTATTAAGTGAACTATCGAACAGAATCATAAAAACTGGCACAAATCTTTAATATTTGCATTATGGGCTGATAGGATAACACAAAAGGCTTCCATAGGTTCTTCTCCGTTTAATCTTGTGTGTGGAAAAGAAGCAGTGCTACCAACAAATCTTGTTCTTCCTTCTCTAGCCCTAGTTCAATTTATTGAAGAAAGCTCTTCTTCTTCTTTACAACTTAGACATGACCAAATTCTAAAATTAGAAGAGGAAAGAGAAAAAGCCAAGATTATCCATGCAAAACATCAGCAGATCATCAAGTCATCATTTGATTTAGTCTCATCCGGTTCCAAACAATTCCAAGTCGGTGATTTAGTTTTGAAATGGGACAAAGCCCATGAAGATAAGGGAAAACACACCAAGTTTTCAGAAGATTGGCTTGGACATTCAGATCTGTGAAAAGATAGCATTCGACTTCATATTACAAGATTTATCAGGTTTGAGATATTCTCTCCCTGTTAATGGCCTTATCTTAAAGAAATTCTTCAATTGAGGAGGTAACCCCTTCTCCTTTTAATAGAATTTTGTAGTTTGTAGGAACATTAGAAAATAAAGCTATGAGGTATCTTCCATTGACCTTTGTTGTACTTAAAGAGTTGCTTAAAACAAGTAGTGTGATATTTGCTTTTAAAATAATAGAAGTCTTATCCAAAGGGATACTTTCTGGGAAATTAGATATAATTGCATTCTGAAATCACACTTCAACCTTTGTGAACGCCTCTCAAAGTTTAGAAGTATTGCAAATCATTTTAGGTTTTCAAATTGGTCACAAGAAGGTTATCAATATCAAAATAGGAACTAATCCAATTTTAGCATCTTCAACTCTTACCTTGTCATCCATTTACTCTTAAGGAGAAAATTGTCTACCCCACTCACCAAAGCTTGTGATTACTCAGAGTGTAATTCTAAAAATATTAGATATAAAAGATAAGAGGTCTTATTACAAGCCTGCTTACCATGTTCATAGGGAAATAGTTTAGCCGACATTACCAATACTGCATACCAAAACAGGGTAATGGCTTTAATTATAAGACAAGGGGTCTCATCACGAGCCAGCTTGTTCGGTTAAATTACTACAAGTGAATGGCATTGTCACTAGACTGGCCACCAAACCAGGGCAATGGCTTTTTATCTTACAAAAATAACAAAAAATAGAAAAGAAATGCAAAATGTGAAAAAACACGTTTTGAATTCATTATGTTAATCATACTCTGAGATGAATGGGACAATGGACAATGACATGGTTAAAAGGTATCCCTATCGAAACTATGAACGTTTGCTAGAAGCAGAGGCTCTACCTATGACAAAGGAGTTAATTCTAAAAGCTGAATTGGAAAGGTTTTCTGTTTTATCATTAACAACCAATAGAGGCCAATTTAAAACTTAGAACATATCTAATTTTAAACAAGAAAGGGAATTAGCAAAGATAGTTTCATTTTATTTTGGAATGCATATATACCTAGTTATATTAGAATTTTCCTCTTTGATAAAATTTCTATTTTGAAAAAGTTTAAGTATTTCCATGCTTTTCAGAGATAATTATTTCTTCCAGCGAATCGCCAATTGTTGTGCCCTACAACAACCCCCCATTTCATATCATTATTATCCCAAAACTATAATGTGAAATGGGTCCCTTTTTAATTTTAATTGGTATCAACTTAGTCTTATTCAAAAAGGTCCGAAATAATAAAATATAAACATTACTAAACCTTTTTGATAAAACCAATCAAAGGCCTTATATATAAATGATTAATATTTTATCATTGTGATAAAGTGATCGCAAGATCGCATATCGCAAGGACAAGGGAAACACAACTTAAGGACCCATTGGTTTTCTCCGATGCGAAATAGGCTATCGAATATCGGCAATAATAAGCTGGTGCAATAAAAATCCTTTTCGCTACGATGTGATGCGATATTGCTATCAGCAATTGGCGATCAACCATGCATGCTTTTAAAAGTGCCCCAGTCAATACTCCCGACGCGATGCGATATCGCTATCGGCGATTGGGGATTCCAAATGGAACCAATGTAATGATTTAAGATTTCCCGACGCCCGATTGCGATAAAGCCAAAAGCGCGTATTTCAAAGAAAATCTTAAAGCGGGTTTATTACGATTAATTCGTATTAAAAGCCTTATCTTCTGAATACCATTCATCCGTGCTCAACCGCCAAAACATCTAAGCATGCTTCAAATAAATCATTCGGCCAATAATCGAAATGATGGGCATTTAAAGGATTGACAGGTCTTAATGGCCATTTAATGAAACAGTAAGCCTGAAATCTTTTTACAGATTGTATCCGAGGCCACCTTATGTTAATCATTCACCATGCATTTATTGATATATATCTCACTCATATTCAATTTGCGCTATCATTTTCTGTATTACGTTCATTATCATTCCTGTGCAGAATTCTTCCGAAGTAGCAACTTCAAGCAGAATGGGGAAGAAATCCAAGAAAACTGCAATTGCTTCCGCTTCGCCGGCCATAGGGAAACTCATCGTTGATCCAGGAACTAAAAAGAAAGGATTAATATCGGACACTACATGCCTAGGGCTCACCAGAACTACTTGGCAAGGTACCTATAATTTGATTGAAGCCGAAGGGCCAATGATGACAGTAGTACAAGCCTCAGCAGATAGCACCCATAAATCTGATGCTAATCTAAAGGACTTAGCCAATTATTTTCTTCATTGGATAGCAGCTCGGGAACAAATCCTCCCATATACAGACGTGGTGAGATGGGCAATTTAGGAAATCCCAATCACCGACAGAACCTTCAGCACTAGAGATGGGAGAATTTTCGGTTCCTTTCAAGCCGAGGATTTGAGGCAAATGTATCATTTACCTGTGCCAGAGAAGAAGTATAACACGACATTTCTAGAGAAATTACGAGCTGAGAACGAGACTGAATCCGAACCCATTCGGGATTGGAGACAAAAGCCAGCAAAACACGAGCACGAGTCTTCGGGTAAGTACTCGGTTGATTCTATATGCTCTCCTTATTGCTATGCTGGGATAATGATGTATAGGTTGTGGGGATTACATGATTCCGCTAATTTTACTATAGAAATGGTTCCCCTGATGGAAGCGGCATGTAATGGTGAAATAATGGATTCGGCAACTATACTGTCTGATAAGTTAGCAACCGCGGTTCTTGATTTTATAACCAAGTCCCGCGTCACTTAAAGGCTCATTCCCCCATTCTACTATACTGCCTATATGCTAGACATCCTGTGTTTCAAATCTGAATTTCCTGTGCTTGGATGGAGGTGGACGTCGCAAGACCCCACACCCATTCACATATATCATCAAAAGTTGTGGAAAACCAACTATAAGCACCATTTATACCAAATCTGCAACGGCTTCATGTTGCCCATTCATCATTCTATTTTTAATAAGCCTGCCCCTAAGATTTCCTACCAAGCAGGGACTGATTTAACATCCATAGGAAGTTGGTTTGGGGAGGAAAAGTTCACTTATATCATAATTTTTGGCAGTCAAGCCAAACCTCACGTTCTTCCTTTGTACATACTTGATAAACTGCTGGCCAAGGAGATAGCCTATCAGATTATCTCCGATGGGGTTACACAAACTCTAAAGAAAGCTAAGAAGCACGTCTGGCCACCTTTTCCCTTGAGATGTGGTATCTACACTCTACATGATTTCAAACATGTAGAGAAAGAAGCTGAAAAAATAAAGGCATTAACTCTGGCAACTCTCCCTAGTAGGCGATTTGATCCATGCAAAGTCGCCTATAATGCACTCGAACAGGCCAAATTGACCAAGTTCGAGCATAAAGAAGATAGGTTCGAGGACTTATTCTCATCGGCCGAGTCAATGTATCAAGTTAAATCGCTCGCTATAATTGAATACAAAGATGAAGGATTAGTTGAATTCAATAGACTTAGAGAGCAGAGGTTGCAAACTCTGCCTCTAGAACTGTTAGCGACGACTCCGACAACATAATCAAATGAGCCTGAGCAGCGACTTGTTAAAGAACCTCCTGTTACATCAAAGCAATAGGAAGAAGTGCATGAGAAAAGACAAGAGGAGACCCAAGCGAAAGAGCAGGAACAGAGCAGCATGAATGTAAATGAAAATACGCAGATTGATCCAAAATTGCTCTAGGAATGGTAGTAATTTAATTCAATTATCGGCAATCTTGAATGCTCTAAAGATGACGAGACATCAAAAGAGGCCAATACACAGGAAGCGACTTCAAAGCAGGTTTCAGGAGGAACCAACGACCCACCCAAGTCAAAAGAAGCATAAATAATCCCAAAGGATCATTCCGACCAGGTTGTTTTGCATATTGAAGAGATTCCTCCCTTAGACGTCTTCTATAGCCCAAGACATAAAGCTGTGGTGAAACAACAGAGGAAGAGGAGAAGGACTGATCAACCTTCCTTATTCCCAGAACAAATAGTGACGGGCAATGTGCTTTGGAAGGAGGAATTTGACCCCTCTGATGATTTAACAAAACTATCGCAATATGCTGGAGCCTATTCGGCAGCGATAATAGACAAAGCATCAGAGGTGAGCAGTTTATTGAAGACAAAAGACCAAGAGATCTTCTCGCTAAAAGCACAACTATCAATAGTCTAGCAAAAGGTAGAGCAGGTAGAACAACAATTGGTAATACAACAACAAACAAATGACCAATTGACTAAACAATTGCAGGAAGAGAAAAAGAGGATTGATGACAGTGCAATTCAAAAGCAAAAGAAACTATCTGAGGCATTGGCACAACTAAAAGCATCAAATGAACAAATGTTGAAGACAAAAGATGAGCAGATTGCTCAGTTATCAGCCCAGCTAGAGCAAACAGAGAAGCTTCCACAGATAAATGAATTCAAAGCAGAGGCATTATAACTAAATAAGGGATTGATAAATCAGATAAAGCTTTTATGTCAGCAAATCGTCCAGGCAGAACCATTATGCAATTTAACGACATCAATAAGTGAGAAAGTGGAAAGGGCTAGAACAGACTTGGATCAAGCCGAAGAAACATAAACAAATTTTCTTGAATGGCAAGATACCGATCAGGTCCAAGCAGCTAATTTACCAATGATTTTAGAATCGCATAAAGAAATATTATTCACAGAATGGCAGTCTCAGTTAATGAAGGCAGAAAGAGCAATATCAAGATGCAAAACAACCACTAGTAATTTGGTTGAATTAGTTAATAATACTCTTTACTTGTCTAACATGATTTCTCAATGTACTCCAGGCAAATTAACAGTAGCGAAAATATTGGAGCAGTCATGTTACCCGGAGCTAGAGAAAAATGGAAGGTTAATCGCAGGAATTAATAGTTTGACATGGGATGCCTATTGGTTCTTTTTAGTCAAGCCGCATAGCCAGAGAGTCGCCCTCAAATGCCTTACAGATGCGATCGGGTATATTATTCCCGATATTCAGGATGCCACCTATGCTGCCCAACTCAATTCTCGCCTCAACAGACCATCCGAGGTGGAGCCAATGCTTGCGATAAGTCAGCTCAGGTTTAAAGGAAAATAGCCCGAATGAAGATTCATGCCGCCGACTGCCAGATCGATGCAAAGGAGATAGTTATCATCAATGGATACCAATTAAGTAGGATTTTAGTTTCATAGATATTTAATTTAGTGTATTATTTATAGACCCTTTCATGCATTTAGAAAGGGTCATAAAGTTTTGTATATGACTTAAACCCTGAAGTTGCACTATTGTACTTCAGGGATATTCTTTTATGAAACTGAACCAATCATTCTGATTTTGATAAAGAATCTTTTATGCAAATGTGCACTACTGTCTTTGTTTGAAAGTATTTCTGCATTGAAGGAAGAATTTCAAATAGCGATTGATATTTGGATTGATTAGCAGCTCATATGGTACTACTATCTATGTCTGAACTCATTCTTTTTATATGAATTGTAGTTTGATCGCTCTTGCTATTATCAGATATATATATATATATATATATATATATATATGTGTGTGTGTGTGTGTTTTAACAGCATTCTTTATTCATTCCACTATTGGTTGTTTATAATATGCTTCTCTTCTAATCATGTATGTATCGATGATATAAATGATAAGTGCAGCAATCTTATGTTAATCACTTTGTTTAACTATTTAAATGAAGTAATCTTTGAATGAATAAATATCTATGTTTATTTGATAGAGTCATCTATATGCCTATCAATAGACAAAGATCATCAAACGCTGCATTTCTAAAGAATATTTGTTCCCAGGATTAGTATTAGTTCTTTTATTTTGTTGATAAGATTAAGTAATTCGCCTATCATTAGATTAGATAACCAATCACTCATCCACCCCTTTTATTCATTATTGGGAAACTGGTCCCATTATATCCATTCGGAGCCACCATCCCAAACGGAAAAGGAGCTGAATTAAGGTCCGGACCGGGTGGTTATCCCCCAATGTTGATACAACGATTTTCGGGGCATCAACAACACCAAAAATGCATATACCAAACACATCTTTTCAACCAACAAACAAGGAAGGATACAAATCATACATCTAATTAGTCGTTTCCCATGTAGCTTTATTGGACCCAAAATGCTTCCACTGCACTTTAAGCTGCTCTATTACTCTATTCTGGAGCATGAGTTATTTCTGCTGCAATATGAATTGTGGATCTAGCTGGAACTCTCCCTCTGGTTCCACCTACAACATAGACCAATCAATCACATTATTAGCATCCTACACATATCTATTAAGTAATGAAACATGGAAAACATCATGGACTTTCATTGTTGGTGGTAGTGAAATTTAGTAGGCCACTTGTCCAATCCTCTCCAAGATCTCAAAAGGACCACAATATCGAGGTGCCAACTTGGCACATGACCTAATCCTCAAGGATCTCCTTTTGGACTTGATGCGCGGGTACACAAGCTCCACAACCTAAAACTCCTTGAATACTCTATGTTGATATGCATAACTCTTCTATCTATCATGTGTTGCCTTTAAATTCCTTCTAATAACCCTCAGCTCCTTCTCCATCTCAGCCAACATATATGGTCCAATCAACACCCTTCTCACTAGATCACTCCAACCGATATTAATATTACAACTCTACCCATAAAGAGCAACAAATGGACTCATCTTCAAGGATTATCGATACCACTTCCTCTACTGATGCATGACATACATCCTCAACATATCCACAAGAATCTTGTTAACCCTCTTTGTCTATCCATCTTTCTATGGATGATAAGTTGTACTAAAGGCTAATTCTGTCCCCAAGCCTGCAAACAATTCCTTTCAAAACTTGGAAGTGAACTTGGCATCTCAATCTGATACAATATTCTTAGGAACACCATGCAACATCACTATCTCCTTGATGAATATCTAAGCTACCTCACTAACTGAGATAATAGACTTCACTACAATGAAGTGACCTACCTTGTTCAACCTATCAACCAAAACCTTGATGGAATCATGTTGCTTCAATTTCCTCAGCAAACCTGTAATGAAATCCATGGAAATGACCTCCCATTTACATTTTGGAATTAGAATAGGCTACAATAGACTAGTTGTATGCTTGCATTCAATTTTAACTTGTCAACATTCCAAACACCTTGAAACAAACTCAACCAAATCTTTCTTCGAATTCGAACAATAGTAGAACTTCTTAACAATTGTCAAAGTCTTCTAGTATCCTAGGTGCCCTGAATAGTGCTTGACATGAAACTCCTTCAAGATGAGTTTCTTCAAGTCACTATTATTTGGTACATAAAACATGTTCTTAAACCTCACCAAGAATTCTATTGTGAGGTGATACTCCTCATCCCTATCACCTTTACTCTATTGGTGCAACCTCTGATTCAGCTACAGGTGCTTCTCGTCATGCTTCCCTCCATGTAAGATTCGCTCCTACAAAGTTGTCCCATAAGAGCTCACAGGTGAAATATGATTTAACTGTACTCTCTTACTAAGAGCATTTGCAACTATGTTCTCCTTGCATTTAATATACCTAATCTCAAAATCAAACTCAATGAGAGTATCCAACCATCTAGCTTTCTTCACATTCATATTGGGTTGGTCAAACAAGTACCTCAACCCACTATGATCACTCATCAAAATAAACATCATGCCAAGGAGATAATGTCTCCACATCTTCAATGCATGAATGATATCTTCCAAATCAAGATCATGAATCACATAGTTCTATGATACTCATTCATCTTCCTTGACTCATAACATAACACTTTCCTTTCCTGCATTGGGACCCCACCTAGTCCTTCCTTGCAAGCATTTGTACAAACCCAAAACTCCTTATTAGGATCTGTAATCTTTAAAATTGGAGCATTAATAAGAAAATTATTCAGTTACTCAAAACTAGTTGCACACTCTTGAATTCATTCATCCTTCTTTCCTTTCCTTTTCACATATGTAATGGGATAGCTAGTCTTTGAGAATTTCTTGATGAACCTCTTGTAATAACCTGTTAGTCCCATGAATTATTTGACCTCACCCACATTCCTAGGAGTTTGCCACTCCATGATAGCTTTAATATTTTATGAGTCCACTGCTATCCCTTCCTTGGAAACACAATGTCCTAAGTGATGAATCTAAGTCTAAAAGAAATTGCACTTGATGAGCTTAGCATACAACCAATTCTCTCTCAACGATCTCAACATTGCTACCAGGTGCTTTGCAACCTCTTCCTCATTCTTTAAATATACCAATATATCATTAACGAAGAATATCACAAAGTTATCTAGATAAGGGTGCAACACATTGTTCATCAAACACATGAAGGTGGTTGGGGCATTAGTAAGACCAAAAATAACCACCACAAACTCATAATGCCCATACCTCATACGGAATGCAATCTTGTAGATGTATTCTTCTTTGATGCGCACCTGATGATATCTTGATCTCAAAAAAATCTTTGAAAACATTGTAGCTCCCTTCAAATGATCAAACAAATAATCAATATATGGAAATGGATACCCATTCTTTATAGTCACCTTGTTCCATTGCCTATAATTAATTCACAATCTGGAGTACCATCCTTCTTCCTTACAAACAAAATTGTGCACCCCAAGGAGAAACACTTGGCCTAATGTACCCCTTATCAAGCATATCCTTAAGCTGAAACTCTAGTTCCACCAATTCTGGAGTACTCATCATGTACAATGCATTAGATGCTAGTAATGCTCCTCACATCAACTCAATAGAAAAATTCAATCTCTTTATGAGTAGGAAACTTTAGAATCTATGTATGGAACACATCATGAAACTATTTCAAAATAGGAAACCTCTTCAAGAATTCATCATCCTCAACATCCTTCCCTTTATCACTAGAAATATGAATTGCAAAAAATACACATCCCTTCATGTGACTACGCTTTTCCTGCATAGTTATAATTGCTCTCACTAATGTAGGCTTCTTCTTCCCCTACAAGATTCTCCTTTCCCCATCATCATCCAGGCACTCAATGGCCTTTTCATAGCAATATCCCTTAGTCCTATGAATGGACAACCAATCCATGCCCAAAATCATGTTATACGATCCCAAAGGAAGCACATTTAGATGTGTTTATGTAAGCATAGCATTAACCTCAAATGCAAAAGATATCACCCAATGATGAACTATTCTCTTGGTTCTTGTAGCCAACTACACCAATAAAGATTTTGCATGCACTTATTTATTCAAGAAACATGTATCCACCAAGTCAAGACTGATATAACTATAATTTGTTCCAAAATCAATCAAAATAGAAACAACTTGATCACACATCTTACCTTCTATCTCAATAATAGATGCCCGATAACTTGCCTGCATACTATCCACTGCTCCATAAATCCAGAGAATACTTTAACCAACATATCCAACTATTTGTGCCTCTTAAGCAGTATAGATTTGAGGGTTGCACCCTAATGTGATGGAAAATCTCTCTTGCAATGATCTCCACCACAAATCCAACACCTCAAAGTTTTCTTGCCATCGCCTTTATTATGTTTCTCCGTAGGCTAAGACCCATTTCCTTTCTCAGCTGCATTGAAATTCTTATGAGATCCCACATTCTCCTTTTCACATGCATCCTAAGATCTTCCTTGCTTCTTAGTCCATTTTCCTTTTGTCTTCTCATTACCTTTCCAATCACTCTTGAACTTAAGCTTGCAATTAGACTGCTAATAACAATGCTTCAACTTCCTAATGACTTCCTCCAATGATTGAGGCTCATCATACTCAATCCTATGTTTGAATGCTAAAGGAAATCCATCGATGAACCTTTGGACCTTTTTATTCTCATCCTTGAGGTAGGGAACATACCTCAACAAATCTAGAAACTTGGTCATGTACTCTTCAGTTGTCATGGAACCAATCTTGATATCATAGAATTCATTGGCCTTCCCATCCTAATATTTATCAAACAAGTTCTTCTTCCTGAAGAATCTTTTAAACTCATGCCAACTCATCTCCTCTTCTCTGATGCCTTTGACCAACTTAACATCTTCCCATCAGATATTTGTTTTCCCTTTGATACTGAAGATAATGATCTCAAATTTTATGTTCTCTAAATAATCATGCAATTTGAAAAAAGTCTTCATCCCAAGCAGTCATGCTTCTGCATATTCTGATTTATTCACTTCCCCGTTGAAGGTAAGAGGCTTGGCTTTGCTGAACTCATTTGGAAAGTACCCCCTCTCACTCCTCCTGTAAGGGTGATGGTGGTAATGATGATAATATCTGTCCAAATTGGAGCTAGAATAAAATCCACCATTGCTTGCTCATATGCCAGGTGTATCCAAATATCTTCCACCTCTAACTGTATCATATTTTTTCGTCATGTATCTCCTTTGAGGCCTACTTCCATATGCCCCATTAGTATTCTCTAGTTTTCTCTACTTTTCCAAATCCATAATTCTCTGAAGAATCACTACATTGACTTTTTCTTTCCTTTCTTGAGCTCTAACAAGCATTTCTTGTGCCTTAATCAAATTGTCATTATTTGCCTTACAACTTTGAATATTTTCCCTCAGACTCCTCAATATATCTGCTAGACCAGGAGAATACTCTTCTCTTTACTGTTCAACTAAATTTTCCCATTCCATTGATTTCACATCAGGCCTGTAAGGGGAGTCATGTGAACTGTATCCACCACTCTGCTCTTCATCTTTGATCTTTTATTGCCTACAAACATACCATGTTAGATAAACCAAATATAAGACATAATCAAAATCATACCTTAGTGTATCTCAGGGGAGGCTATTTCATATGCACATGCTAATCTAGATTAGCATGATTTAATATCACAAGCATATCAATTCTTACATAAATATCATAACCATAACCATAAAAATGCATTTTTGGGTGTGGAGCCTAATTATCTTCCTGATTGTTCAGAGGTTTTTTGTTTCAGCGATGTTGGATCCCTATTCCTAATAGGGCATAAATTCCACCCATTTAATTGCCATATAGGGAGGAGACAGTGACTTTTATGACCCCCATCCTCCCCCGCTAACGGGGGTTTAGGGGCAGTGCCCCCAAAGCTAAAAATAAATGAAAAATTTGCCTTCTAAAATATTGAATTTTGTATTCAATTTGGGCCATTCATTAGGTAGATGATCTAACTATAGAAGTTATACTAATTTAGGGATTTTTTCCCTATAAGTAAACCCTCAACTTATATGAGGGAACTATATTGCAATTGTGTGTCATTATTCTGAGCGAGAGAGAGAGAGAGAGAGAGGAGGTTGTGTGAGAGCGAAGATGAAATTATAGAGGTTGTATCTCTTCATTTTGCTGGATAATATAAAAGGAAGGATTAGTTGTTTCTCTGTGGACGTAGCCCAAATTGGGTGAACCACATATATATGTGTCTCTCTTATTTTATGTGTTTATATATTTGTGTTTCCGCAATATTTTGTGTATTTCGTTGCACTGCTAATTAATTTCAAACAAAATGCATAAAAAACACACAAACAATCGACATGCATGCATAAAAATCACATTTAGCCTGAGGTCTAGTGTTGCAACCTCACTCTGATACAACTCTATGGTATCAGATATCACCAAAAGAGAATGGAACCCACTCTGATACCACCCTCTAACCACCCCATCCCACATTTATCCACTTTTACAAGCTCTCCAGGGTAAGAATCATGAGTTGTGTGTCACTATGATATGACCTAACCTCCAAGTTCCAATTGTGGAAGTGGGGCCTACTAACCAGAAACATATTGACATTCCTCAGGGACTACAGGTCAACCAAGTGTCTAAAAACCACTCATGGTGATCAATCCCTGAGCTAGAACTTATTTTTCCCAGGATTGACACCCCAACCACACCCATAACACATTGTCCATGCACTTATATGGCTCTAACCGCACCCATAAGCTTGCTTGCATGTGGCTATGAACCAAATCTTCTAGTTTTGTACATGCAATGGTGAGATCTATGACACTGTTTCAGGGCTAGCCTTTAGACCACTTCCCATAAGTGCCCAAAACTTTCCATAGTGCAATCAATGATGATAAAAAATATGAACAACCAATACTCAAGCAAGATCTTGACCAATACATTCCTAATACATGGTACACATTTCGTCAAATAGGTGGTAAACATAAAAACTGCAGTTCATGAATGCATATTTAATCATAAACTTTTGATCTACATCATAGAATTATCAAGAAGTTCTAAAGCCCTCTCAAGGTAGTTGCAATAAACTTGTTAGCCTATACATTCATGAACCATTCAATAACTTATCAATCGTGAACAAGATCCATAGTAAGAGCACATCATATAATCATGCATATAACCAGCATATAGCCAACATAGAATCCATGACAAACCAACCATAAGATCAACATAATAACCAGTACAACTTCTCATCAATCAAAATCCAGCCAAGTCAGGGACTTCCACATACCACCCAACCATAGATTGAGTTGAACCAAATCTCTATTTCAACAAATCACCCTCATGCCATATTCCAAGCATGAATGTGTGATCATATGGGTTAAACAAAAATAGAACCAACCAGAGCTTCCAAAGGGTAAATCACTTCAATCCTCAACCATAACGATTTCACCTAATCGTTCCAAAATCACCGACACCAAAACAAGCATGGATGCCTCACACTTCCTTCCCAACTCCAAAGGAATTTTCCTATCTCCACCCGTCTGTCAAGAGTTCCAAGAGAAATCCCATCTCCACCCTTGAACCTTGGGAATTTTCCCGAGACCAACTCAACTAGGATCCAAGTCTATTGGTCCTCCAAAGCTAAATCAAATAGAGAACCCACTACATCATGGCCATCTAGGAAATGGAAAGGCAAGGTTGAAAAAAATATCAATCCAGGAAAATCCCATGCCAGTGACAATAAAATAACCAAAGAACCATATGCATGTATTTTGCATTCAAATATCAGCAAGGAAATCACACAAGCAACCTGTTACCTGCAATGTACTCCTGTTGTAGCTGCTAATCCAACCTTTTTTTTGTTATTCTCCAATTCCTTGCTTGTTATTTGCTTGCTTTTCTCCATGTCCAAGTAAATGCTAGGATGCTCCAAGAATTATCTAAGTGTGCAAGAGTGTAAGAGTATGGAATTAGAGAGACAAAAACTAAACTCACAAAACTTGTGAATTGTTTCTTTGATGCATCTTTTATCATTGATGTCTAGTCTCTTCCTTTCCTTTTTCCCTTTTTCTTCATTTTCCTCTATTTTCTCTCTAATTTCCCTTGCATGCTATTTGTGTCTTTTCATATCCCTTTCCTCCTATTTTTCTTTATTTCCTTAATTAAATGCCATTTATTTCCTCTTTTCCTTTTCCAACGCCTTTGTCGATTTCCATAGGCATTATTAAACCATAAGTGATTCCCATTATAATGTTTTCCCACCATTCAATTTGTAATACGCGTCCCATGGCCTTTGTCTTCTTTTACATACATATAAAATCAATGAGGGTTTGTTACAAATATTTACTATTTTAATTTAGTTCAATATATGATATATTAAATATTGCAATGGTAAAGAAGTGTGAAAAAGAGTGAGCTAATAGGCATGTGAGTAAAAAGGAAAACTCAGCGTTACCAATCTAATATATATACTGCATAGATAATAT
This sequence comes from Pinus taeda, assembly GCA_000404065.3. Classification (NCBI taxonomy): domain Eukaryota; kingdom Viridiplantae; phylum Streptophyta; class Pinopsida; order Pinales; family Pinaceae; genus Pinus; species Pinus taeda. Next base: position 8,950 of record APFE031344720.1, on the reverse strand, counting down.
ATTATATTTAATATATATATATATAATATATATAATATAATATATATATATATTATAGTAGAAGAGAGAGAGAGAAGAGATGAGAGAGAGAGAGATGAGAGAGAGAGGTGGTCCCTATATATGTGATTACCCCATTACTATTGTCGTTGTACCCCTTATTAATATTGTTGTGCCCTTATTGTCCCCATATTGTTATTACTGCTGCCCCATAGAATCCCTCTATTGTTATTTGTGGCTTATATTATTATTGTTAGGTCGGTTGGGTTATATTGTACTCCTTAGACTCCTATATATAGAAAGGAGTTTTGTCATTTGAATCATCCAATAATTGTTCATTTATGTAATGTAAAGGAGGTTTCCCCCTCGAAGAGGCTAAATTCTAAGGTGTTGATCTATCTTTTCTATCTATTCTTGAGCTGGTTTCATAACAGAGAGAGAGAAAGAGAGAGAGAGATTAAAACCAATTAAAACAAGAGTTCTGTGAGGAAAAGTTTGTTTTTGTGGATAGGTATATGCTATTGTTGGGTGTATATGGTGTGAATAAATTTGTAAAATGAATGATAAGGAATATATTTTCTCAACTTTCTTTCAAACTAGGAAGCTCTTAAATGTGTATTGTAGGTTTTAACCCCATACAGAAATTACCTGCATAAGAATTCTAAAAACAGAAAATAAACAATGGTGAGAGAAAAAAACATAAAACAAATATAAATAGATATTTTCCCATGGATCCCAAAACCAGGACTACCATATTGATTTTCAATTATATTCCTTTCAATGTAACAATACATATATATACATGTCGAAGCATCAATAAACCCCAATCCATTAACCCTAGAATAGAACATAAGCGTAGTTCCCTTGACTGGATCTACAAAATACCATGGACATAAAACCATCATGCCCAAAACCATGTGCAAAATCCATGCACAAAACCATAGGTAGGTCCGCCCAACCAATATAGGGTCCCAAAAAAAATCCTTCTACGCGTGGGGCTAGTCATGGAAAGAATATAACACATACCCAACATTCTCCCACATTGTGTTTTCTTTCCACAGGGGGCCATAGGAGAACTTAGTCATTGGTCCAGTTGTGTAACACCCATTGTTTCTCTACACCAAGAGAACTTCTCAGTTCTCACAGACTTTGTCAATGCATCTGCAATATTCTTTAAAGTGTCCACCTTTACCAACAACACCTTTTGTCCTCAAGCATATCCCTCACAAAGTGATATTGAACATCAATATGCTTTGTCTTTGAATGATAAGCAGGGTTCTTTGCCAAGAAAATTCCACTTTGGCTATCACAGCCTATCCTTATAGCTCGTTGTACTAACCCCATATTTGAACACAATATTTGCAACCAAATTGCTTCCTTTCTTCCATGAGTGGCTGCTATGTATTCTTCCTTTGTAGTTGAAAGTGCCGCTACAGACTATCTCTTACTCATCTAACTGATTGTACCTCCAAATAGATTAAACACATACCCACTTGTAGATCGTCTCTGATCCATATCGATAGCCCAGTCTGCATCAACAAAGCCACGGATGTCCAAAACTATGTCCAATCCAAGTCTTCCTCAGTAGCATAAACTATAATCACTAGTGCCACACAAATACCTAAAAACCCAATTCACTAATGTCCAATTCTCCTTCCCTGGTTTTGACATAAACCTGCTCAATTCTCCCACTGCATGTGCAATGTCTGGTCTAGTACAGACACTTTCATACATTAGGCTACCAATTGTACTTGCATAAGGAACACAGGACATGTCCTCTTCCTCTTCTTGTGTCTTGGGACATTGTTCAGCATATAACTTTACAGCTAAAAGAATATGAACCTTCACTGGTTTACCATATTGCATATTAAACCTCTACAGTATTGTCTCGATATACTTCCTATGGTTTAACCAGAGCTTCCTCGTTTCTCGATCTCTTTTAATTTCCATGCCCAAAATATAGTTTGCAGCAACAAGATATTTCATGTCGAATTTGGAGGACAATTGCATCTTCAATTCCTGGATAATTTCTTTGTTATTTCCAATCAACACCATATCATCCACATACAATACCAAATAAATAACATGATCACCAATTAATTTAAAATACACATAGTGATTTTCTTTGCTTCTGGTGAAGCCAAGTCCCCATATATATGTATCAAATTTTTGATACCACATTCGTGGTGATTGTTTTAACCCATACAGAGACTTTTTTAACCTGCATACCAGTGCTTTCCTACCCTTCACCACAAATCCTTCAGATTGCTTCATGTAGATCTCTTCTTCCAGATCCTTGTGAAGGAATGATGTCTTCACATCCATTTGTTCTACCTCAAAATCAAAATCAGCAACAACAGATAAAAGTAATCTAATAGAAGTTACCTTGGAAACGGGAGAAAAAATATCACCAAAATCAATTCCCGACACCTAGGAATAACCTTTTGCTACCAACCGAGCTTTGTATTTCTCCACCTTGCCTTATGCATTCATCTTCTTATTAAACACCCATTTTCTTACAATGGGTTTCCTTCTAGATAGAAACTCCACCAGATCTAAAGCCTCATTTTTGTGCAAAGATGTCATTTCCTCAACCATAGCCTCTTTCTAGAGTTTTCCATCCTCTGAATCCATTGCTTCCCTAACAGTTTTGCGATCATCATCAATAAT
>APFE031344718.1:66744-86818 GCA_000404065.3 Pinus taeda | reverse complement strand
AGTGAAAGTTTAATTAGCTTGTACATAAATAAGTTGTGTAATTCGATCGGAACAACATAAATTTGACGCTCAATCTGGTCCTTTGTACGCTAAATTTGACGCTCAATCAAATTTGTTACGCATTGCGCATGCTCAAGGTAAGAGTTATTTTCCTTTACTCTCAATTCCATTTTGGCATCAGAATTATTGAATCAAACAATTTATCATCATGAACAAGGAATTCTTTTAGAATATTCAGAGTTAGAAATGAGGTGAATTCAAGTGTAGAGATATGCTAGTTTTACTTCTGGAAGGTTTCCTAATTGTAATTATAAGGAGGGTTTTGTGTACTCCATCTTGTTAGATTACCCAATGGTGCTTGCTAGTTTTCTGGCCCCTTTCACACGTTTGAAAAATAATTTTGTTTCTTAAATTATCATACAAAGCAGGCTTCTATGTTGTGAAGACCGCTGAACTGATACCGTTGGCAAAGGACCTGAAAAGCAATCGGCAGAAAGAATCGATAATTCAGGAGTTGAGAATTGTAGATGTCTCACTTGTTGGTATTGGCATTTTGGTCTTCTTACGTGATGATCTAATAGTCGTCGTATCGGTGGAAGGATGGGTTCATTTCTTTCGTTTCCCTGAACTAGTTCACAAGCTACTCTCTAATTTTCTCCCCTTTTCTATAATTATCTTCTCACTGCTTCTCTATAATTATCTTCTTGTGACATGTTTCTCACTGTCTAAATGTTGGAAATTGAGTGCAATGCCTCTAGACGCAGATATGTTGATAATCACATAACGAAACTGGGAGCTCTCAAAATTTTTCCTTCTTTCCATGATATGCTCTATTTGTCACGTGTTTCTAACTATGTAAATGGTAGAAAGTGGGTGCAATGCCACTAGATGCTGATAATTCTGATGAGTTGATCACGGAACGGAATTTGTTCGGGCCTAGTCTATTTGCTGAAGAACTATTAAGATTTCCATATTTGTGTAGGCTGACCTTTTCATTTTTTTTTCTCACTGTTTTTGGCTCATGTAATTTTTGGGTACAACCCTTAGATGTCTAATAAATGTGTATATACTTTGTTCACATCGTCCACGCTACCTTCTACTATCTCTTTTGGGGTAGCCAAACTTTCTGCCACCTGAAGTAGTAAGCATTTCTACAGTTATTTGTTGTCATGTTACAAATTACAATCATTGATTCAATATGTAGTTTTGGGGCACATCTCTTAGATGTTTAATAATTTTCTTATATTTTTTTCATATGGTTCACGTTACCTTTTACTCTACCTTTGGGGATAACCAACAACCAACCTTTTACTCTGGTTTTGCGATAACCAACAGCCAACCTTGTGACACCAGAAGAAGTAAGCAGCTTTACAGATTGTTTGTTGTCATGTTATAGTCTCTATTACATCAGTAAATAGCTTTACATATTGTTTTCTGTCATGTTATAATATTTGTTACATTAATATTTTTATTTTTGATGTTTTTGTTTCAACTGCAAAAAGGCGTATATGTTTGTCATAATATCATCCAAGATTGCGTTGATAAAGTTTTCAGCAAAGGAGATAATAATGTTGGTTTTAGAGGTAGGGAGATCCCATGCCTAATTTCCCTGAGGCTTCCTTGCGATCCTCTTGAGAGATCTTTTCCTTGTCATGCATATTTTATTGGTTCTGATTTCCACCAGGATTAATATCATTTGTCACATTATCATCAAACTCAGGGTTTTCTTATTGAGATGGTTATCTTATGAGTTTCTGCAAGTCAACAATTTATTTTCTTGCCTCTCTAAGTTGCGTTTTAAGTTTAACATTTCTTGTTTTAAACTTTTTCACAACGTTTTCTTACTTATAATATCCATACTTACGATGGAAGTATAAAATCGATGCTGCAAGGTTCATGCACCTTTGTCTTGTGGAAGAAGAACCTCTGAGATACATCCCCTCCACTGGTTCTTGCGTTCGGGGCCTCAGGATCGGTGGCCTTATTTTCATCCTCATCGATATTAACACATGTGCTTTGGAAAGAGGATGACTAAATTTTGATAGCCAGTGCCTCCTTCTCCTTATATGCTTTAGCTTGTGGAGGCATATTAGCTATTGTAGAAGTACTTGCTTTATGTTACTGAGATTGAATCACATGTTAAATTGTTGTCATATTAGGCGAAATCGAGCTTAAGAATTCGATATCTGTTGTTGAGGATAGATAAACAAAGCACCAAACCATTGTTGAAGGGTTTGGAGTTGACAATCGGATTGACGTGAATGCCTCCCATTCCCATCCTCTTTCCTGCAACTTTGCCATGGATATTAATACAAGTTGGTCGGTGTACATCACCTCTTTAACATCATACTTCTCAGCTTTGAAAGGATTTTCTGGTGAATCGAGCTTCATTGATGCACCATTACCTGTGGGGTCCAAAGAACAAGCTTATAACTTCAAACATTTACTATATAAAATATTTATCTAATGTGTAAAAAATAATCATTCTTGACCAGTAGAAAATCTGTTAATAATGTTTTGAGCTTTGTTGATTTGTTGAAGTAAAAGGCAGTATTGTACAAGAACGCAAAATTAGGTCTATTTCCGTTAACTATATATATACACCAACAATACAACATTTAACATGTTCACATCAAATAATAGAATGTCGGTGGAATCTAACTTCTAGAACTTATTTCCTTTGTAAATTGAATGACTAACTCAGAGTAACAGAATCACCTTTGACCTTTTTCAAGGCAGGTATAAAATTATAAATTATATCTTGATAACATATATGTAAAAAATCCCTTTATTAACCAAATACCTTGAAGATATGAATTCTTTGAGCAACAATTCTATGATATTAAAGTATAAATTGAATCCTTTGAAAATATGAGGTCTCTGAGCAAAAATACGATGTTAATACGATGTTAATGCATAAATTTAATCTTGATAACATATGTATAAAATTCCTTTATTAACCAAATACTTTGAAAATATGAAGTCTTTGAGCAATAGTTGTAATGACTCTACCTTAAATTTTTTTTACCGGAACTTACAAGGCTTATATAAAAATTATTGAAACTATATAACTCCTCAACTATTGTACACACATTTTCATGCAGCTCCAGGTTTGATATACCACCAACGTAATAGCATTATTAAAACATTTCATACCATGGTTTTGGTTAGTTTTATGCATGACGGTCCACGCGGCAATCAAATAGAGTTTAACTTTTCTTTTTTGCTACTTCTATCACGTGGCTTGCCTTATTTGCTACGACTGATATTAATGCTGCCTGCTCCATCCTCTATGTGGCCAGGTAGGCAAACCAGCCTCATCGCCCACTTGGAAACCCCGTCTCATCAACGGTGAGGATTGTCTACCATGATCCGACGGTAGCTACCTTCACCGGTTTGACCTATACTCTTGGATGCAATGTGATGGTTCTCATTTGTTTGGCAACTCCTTACGGAGTCTGCTCTAGTTCAACCCTTTCGTTAGCATCTCTAGTGAGCCGACTTACCAAATCTTTGTCCAATTTGCTGGTATCAACAATATTCAGATCCTTCAGGTAAATGGTGTGTTAGCAGAGTTAATTTATTTTTACACATATTCTTATTTCATTTAGCTAGGCACTACTCACTCTCTGCTGCTTAATTCATGATTCACTTACGAGAGTTTCATGTTACTTGCAGGCTGAACTGGGTATGACAAGGGCTTCTAGCTATGCCAAAAAGAGTTGCTCCTACAACAGGTGTCTCAACTCTTCCTGGGTAAGCTGTATTCGAGTTGATAAATAGTTTTCCTAAGTTTTCTGTTGCTGCCTCTGTTAATGTAGACAACCGCATAACCATGTTTCCAGTGGCTATGACTCCACGCAGGTTGGCCGACGACCCCATGGATTCGCCCAACCTCATCCAGTGGAAAGTTCTCCTCCAGCCTGGGCTTAAGGTTTCCAAGTGTGAAATCGATTTTCGACCTGAAAACCTCGGTTGAAGAGTTAAGGTTAAGGGTTTAAGAAGACCTTCCCGAGTCCATTGAAGGGTCTTTCCTTCCGGGAATTTCATTCTATTTAAAATTGGGTTAAGGGTGATGTGTCCCCTCACGAGCTCGGAGCTTATAGCTACATGGGCATGTATAAACTCTTGTTTATTAATTTGTAATGAAATTAGTATTTTAGATTATGGAACTGCATATAACTCTTCTCATTGTAAATATGGTTAACTTGATGCGTGGCTGTGTTTATATGCTCAGGGCATCAAACCCTCTTACTGTTGTGATATATATTAACTTGTTGGTTTTTCGTTTAAGCAGGCACGATAATATATATATATACACAGACTGTACGCATTCATGGTCTGACCCGCGCTCTAACTATGTATACTTTTTCTTTGTTGAAAAGTGGCCTCAGCCAGCATATAACTCTATTTGTTTTTTTACATTTAATAAAGAGTTTTAGTTTTGGAGACCTTTGTTAGCTAACATTTGGGTTTTGGTCGTAATTCTACCATATGCGAAATTTCTGGTTGAAAATGTCAGTGGCCGTTCACTCAGGGTCACTGGATTAAAATTCCTCTTGAAATCCTTATGTTATCAACTGTCTTCTCTTCTTAACCCTTGATGGTTTCTAACTCCTAGAAGGATTCAGCTATGACCCAACAAAGGGTCCACTGTTATGCATCAATTCAGGGTTTCGTGGGCTCATTCGTGGCTCATAACCCTAACCACGAGGCAGAGCCACCTACTGCGCACACCCCAGATTCGTCGTTGGCTCCAGAACATATTATTATGCTCTATCACTGTCTTATATAACAACATGAGAGGCATGTATTACAGTTCTTTATGGTCTTTATGTTCTTGCATCAAGCAACTATTATTGCTTTAACTGTGGTCTTTAGAGTTGCTCGCAAACGAGGCAACCATTATCATTTCCCTTTTTTCTTGTTTCTATTATTGCATTTGGCCTTAGAATATTTGCAAGTGAGCTATCTAATATCAGATCTTGGTTTAGACTTGCGTATGAGTAAGCTTTCCGCTTCCTTTTATTTTCTCAGGAACTAATGACAAAATCTGTAAGTTATCCTACAATATTGATATATGAAATTTCATTAGACCATGAAGCCTCTTTCATTTGCCTCCCTACGATCTTAATCTTTCTTTTCCTTAATACATGGAACTAGTAATAAAACTATATTCTTTCTTCGCAACAGAAACAATCTACCAGCATTCTAAAGATTGTCGAAACGAAGTTGTTGAAATAAAATGAATTCAACTTTCCATTCTGAACAAAGTTATCTAAACAGAGACTGTTAATTAAATTCTTAACTGAGATTAACTCTCTCCTTGACAGTTACACTTCTACTTGTGCCTTTCAGAATTAAAGGTCCTGTATATAAAGAAGTTATTTGAACTTACTATATTTATTCTGGTTATAACCCTAGGAAACTGTAGCTTGCAGAGATAAACACTTCTAATTTCAGTTCAAATAGTGGTGCAGTCTTCGATTGGTGCCTCATACCTGTGTTGCTCCTAATAAGTAACTCCATAGGAGGAGGACGCCTTTGATTCTGCAGCTAGTCAAACCACCCGACCATGAAATTGTCTTTCGAGACCAAATCTCCCCCTAGCTTGCTCAAAGACATACAACCTTTTGCAGGTTGTTTGCACTCTGCGCCCTTACCATCTGATCATCACTAGACATAGTAAGCTTCTTTCCTTTTCTTTCACTGCCTATCCCTACAACACATTTTTACCTCCCCTCGCTTCCTCTTCCTGGAAGCCATCGACGATTAGGTGAGATAGTTAGGGTTTACTAACTATTTCTTTTTTTTTTAAATATTAACTTCCCTCCTCAGAAGTTACATGATATCCCTGTGACAAGGAAATCATTTCTCATTTTCATTCACTAATATAAAAATATTAATTAATGCAACAAATAATAACCATCATCCTTTAGTTTGTTTTTTCACTATGGTAAATAAAGTATCTACAATATTGTAGCGATATTACATCTCCCCCTCCTGAAATTAGACATCGTCCTGATGTATTTCAGTTATGAACCCACCCAACGGGTACTATTTTCATACACTTCTAACCTTAAGAATCATTCCCCAGGTCGAGGCCTCATAGCCCCCAAAGTGAGCCACCCGTGTTAAGGCGCCATACTACCTAGTTGCTACCACCTTTATTGTTACAGTACCACCACACTTACATATGGATGATACCCACGTAGTCGCCCATATGTTAACCACTCGTAAGCCATAGACCCACTATTGTTATTATACTAGTGGCCCTCTTACATTAATCTTACGTATGTCAGATCCTGATCTTTTAATGAGAACCTTAGACCCTGTAACTAAAACCGGAGTCCTCTTTCCATTGTGCCATACGCAAGAATTGTTCATTTCTGTAATGTAAAGGAGGTTGCCCCCTTGAAGAGGCTGAATTCTAAGGCATTGATCTATCTTTTCTATTTTTTCTTGAGCTGGTTTCATAACATTTGGTATCAAAGCTTTTGATTCTAGGGTTTCGCTGCTCCAAATAAGTCATCATGGCATTTTCGCTATAATTTTTTTTCTGCAGCGTTTAAGAAGCTAAAAAAGAAAATCTCATTTGATAAGAAATCGCGTTGAACCTTGGGTCCAAATTTCAGAGCTTTTCGCGTTATATTTGTGGAGATATAATCTGAACAAGTTGTTCTTTTATAGACTCCTGAATTACATTCCAAACAGGTGACCTGGGGAAAATCGTCATAACATTCTCTCTAAGCATCGGATTGAAATTTCATAAGAAGGTACAGAAAGAGGATGGACTGTAGTTTCTTGTATATATTTTTCAGAGCCAAAGATCAAAACAGTGACTCGTGACACGTCATACAAGTTAACTCTATTGAACTAGTCTATAATCAGGTCATTGTGGGAGATTTCGCATAACTCTTCCTTGGAGAACCCAATTTGGATCACACTGGTGGCATTGGAAAGAGGACACAGAGGGCTACTGTAGATCGCAATTTCCGAACTTAAAGATCAGAAAGTACAGAGTTACAATCATTTTCTCTCCCCTCCCTTCCTTTTCGTGGAAGCCATCCACGGTTAGGGGAAGTAGTTAGGGTTTAGCAACTAATTTTTTTTATATATATTAACTTCCCTCCTCAGAAATTACATGATATCTCTGTTACAAGGAAATCATTTCTCATTTTCATTCACTAATATAAAAGTATTAAGTAATGCGAGAGATAATAATCATCCTCTTTTAGTTTATTTTTTCACTATAATAAATAAAGTATTTACAATATTCTAGGGATATTACAATAGTATTATGATGTTAATGTATGCAGCATAGTTTCTGACTAGAGCGTATAAAATTAATAAAAATATTAATAACCAATACGTTAAACATATAAAATTAATAAAAGTAAAGTTACTGTAGTAGAGTGGAACTTGAAGTCTCCATCACGTGGGTATCTTTTTTTGGCCCAAAAAAAGAAATATATGAAGGTCATAGATTTTTTGATGGCGCAATTACCATGCCACTCCACATAATTCCTATGATTAGATGGGAATATTTTTAAGGTTTGAAGTTTTATATGTGTATTATGGGTTATGTTCTTATATTAATATGAATTTAATAATTATATATATATATATATATATATTATATTATTATATATATATTAAATTAATTTATTGATAAAACAATAAAGCAATAAGTTGGGTTTTTGTAGTGCATTCTATTGAGAGGGTTTTATATAGGGTACTTTAAAATAAGTTTGAGTGAATCTTACACAAGTGCTAGCTTTTGGATAATAACCAATAAAAGTCTAACGAAAAAAACCATACTTGATAAGTTGATACTAACTAAAGGCTTTTGTACAATTTTCTAAGGTAAGAAAACAATTTAAAATGTTATTTGTTGCGGTAGAGTTGGTTGAGTTATATGGTATTTCCTCCCATTATGCATATCGAACTTTTGAATTTTCATGGAAGTGAAGTTTTATGAGGCCATTCAAAACCAAATATGTCCTAATCACACGATTCTTCTTGCCATGTTTTTGACTGTATGACAATGCGATGGATTTGCCAGTACAACAATGAATTGTTCTTCAAAAGTCTTTTGTGTTAAGAAATGTTAAAAGAGGAGGTTAGATAATGGGAATGTGATTTGAGTTTGATTAAGGTCAAGAAATTCTCTTATAAGTATTTCATGCTCAGTCAATAGATTGAGGAAAGCTAATTTGTGTCACCACATGGTTTTTGTTATTATTATTATCACAACATAAAGTAAGTACAAATTTCTCCATGTAGTAAGGTAGTTTAATAAAATACTCTATAAATAGGTTTTATAGTGAATTTTTCAATTAAACTCTAATGCATTATGATAAGTTTGAAAATTAAATAATTAATTTTTTTAACTAAATACTCACCATCAATCGATTTTAATCATCATTTACTAGTATTTTTAATATTTATACGTCATGAATGGCATTTAATTAATTTTTTGAAAGGTCAATTCGACAAAATATATATATATATATATATATATATAATATATATATATATTATATGCTTTATGTTCATTTTTCTTAAAATAGCAAGTATTTTTTATAATAACTATTTCATAATTAGTAATGGAGAATTTGATTTTTTATATAGCTAATTATTATACCAAGAGGCTCTCCATCGATTCTGGAAGAGATGCTGTAATTCCTTATTATGTTATTTACACATTTTGACACTTAAAATAAAAATAAAATAAAATAAAATAACAAAATATAATTAATAATTTAATATTGATACTTTTTTAGCTCCAAGTTTTGACAACCCATGGTTGTGCCCATGGTGTTTGTTATGATGAAGCCTATTTAAGAGCTTTAGGAAATCCATTATGGAATGTAATATTAGTGTAATCCATTTCTATATATCAATCTAGCAAAAGACACCCTGTTAATGCAAAATATGTAAGTTTTAATCTTTTCAAATAGTTCAGATTTTATCTAAGATAGTTTGATTTTCTTAAAGATTCAATTATTTTGATTTGAATTGATATTAATGAATTTTATTTAACATATGCAAGTCATTTGTGATTATGAAACTACCAATTTGTTTAATGGGAAAGTTGTAGAGAAAGTCGATGATAGGAGAGATATGAGGAGGAGCGAGTGTGAAACTACAAATTTGTTTAATGGGAAAGTTGTAGAGAAAGCAGATGGTAGGAGAGGTATGAGGATGAGCATTGTAAATTGTATAAATTGTACTTGTGAGTTAATTTGAAGTTATTTATTTCTAAAGTCAGGCTTATTTATAAAATTCAACTGAAAGTGTGCTTTAAAATCATAGTAATTTAGTTTTAGTTTGAATTTATTTATTTCTAAATCACATTTAGTCATAAAAATTTAATGGTTTGGGTAAGAGGAAATTATGATTTAAAATCATATTAAATAATCTAATAAGATAAGATGATTATTCAATAATCAAAACTAAATCATAATTTTAATTTATTATTATTATTTAATTAATAAAAATAATTTGCCTCTCTAGTCTCACATAAGAGCCTCCGATTATACAACCAAATTTTCATGTGCATCGCATAACTCCAAAAAAATATTCTACTCATAATTTGAATTTTTTTATTTTTAAATCATGTTTATTAGAAAGATTTAATGGTTGTTGAAGACTTAAAGTATGCTTGTAACAACCCACATTGCATAGACATTTATTTTGGCTACCATGTTTTACTTAGTACTTTATCTTTTTACTTTGTTGACATGGAATATTAAAGAACTATGGATGGAAGGCCAAAACATATTTTACTACTTCATTAATTAATAATTAAGAGTTAAAGTATTTTGACAAGAACATATTTTAATATTTGATTAATGAATAATTAAGAGTTAACATATTTTGATAAGAACTGTAAGAAATAGTAACTGAGACGGTTAAAAGTGGTTACTCATTCCTCAAAAGAGGAGTTCAAGGAAGGCCTAGGCAACTAGAGAACACATAAATAAAAAGAATATCAGATGGGTGAAGGGAGTAGGCAAATCTTGCTCAGAGTTCCTTGAGTTGGGTGGAATAAACTAGTGGGAAAACTTGAGTACAGTTTGAGAGGTATGTGACGGTGAAGGGAGTAGAGAAATGCTACGCAAAGTTCATTGAGTTGGATGGAATAAAGGAGTGAGAAAAGCTTGAGTACAGTTTAAGAGCTATGTGACTTGAGGTTGGACTGTGAGTCCTAATGCCCAAGATACATGACCACAATAGACTCATTTTACTATTAGGATGAGGAAGAGCATGGGGGAGAGTCTGGATTAATTGCCAGCTGTCCAGACTCACGGCTGGGTGGTGACACCTTCCTAAAGAAGAAAAAGAACTACATAACTACACGACTATGAAAAAATAAGTAATCAAAATTTTGACTTAGTAATCATTAAAGAAAATGATTCCATAGTGATTGATGGATAAAAACAAGGATTGTGCTCTGCTAGTTAAACCGAATACTGTTTGTTTTATATTTTAAGCTAGAAATAAGTAGCCTACATATCTAACTAGAGATTTATTATTGGTTTGAATGTAGAATAATTTATGTATTTAAACATATAATTAAGTGATATTTAAAATAGAGAATTGTTCCTATTATGCAGAGAAATAGAAAATATTTATCTACAAATATTTAGACAGAGAACCATTAACAACATGCTCAATATGTTCATTATGATCAACCAAAAGTAGCTTAAATGATTAGAGAGAGAAATGCTAATATTATACACATGCATGATCCTAGTGTATGCAGTACACCTTATAGAACATGTGACAATATTAAGTAACAAACTGGCATAATTCATTCCTAACAATCACAAAATGGAGAAATAAAACCACATATATGGAAATTGTCAAATGTTAAGAACATGGTTAGTTATTATAAATTTATTAACTACAAAAAGAAAGCTCATTATCAAATGCAAGGGCTCGATGTAATACGCAGTCGATTCCAGAAAGAAACACGAGTTAACACAATCCATAAGTATATTCATAACTTAATCAAACAGAAAGAGTAAATCCATATTTAGGCTTTGTAGAGTCCATTGAAAATGAAATGCCAAGCTTTGATATCAGAAGCTGGAAAAAATTAAAAGAGATCTAAACCCTTGAATTTTTTTCAAACCAAAATTACAGACCTTTCAAAAATAAATTAAAATGAAACCCTCGGCAGGGCAAGAACTACATATGTTTATACCATTGAGAATTTGGAACAACTCAGTTTGTCAAGTACCCAAAACCCATTTTTAAAAAAAGTATTGGATACAAACTATGGTTGGCTTGTAGCCTCTGCCTAAATATACACTTCCACCCAGAAAAGCCAGCATATCATCTAGTGGAGAGATTACAAGCATAACCACCATATTCACGAAAACATTCTAGAAAGATATAGCATCGTAGGGTTTGGGAATAAGACCAACCTAGAAAAAGGAAGGAAAAAACCATGAGTAAGGAGGAAGCATCTGAGCCCAGCATGACCATAAGTGAAGGACTTTGAAAAAGCTTGATACCTATAGATGCACAGAGAGTGATATTAAAGTAAAAACCCTAAACGTTGAACCTAAATTAGCATTCAGAGGATCTATGAGATACCTGAGACAAGGCAATACTAGAATGTCGAAGGCTACCTGTGCCAGAAACCCATGTATCAAGTTAGTAGTTGCTCGAATCAGGGAGATGGAAAAACACAATAGAAAACCCTGTCATAACTATTATTACCTCCTCGAGCCCGATAGCCTCCAAATTATTCTTCATCTCAATGGGTAAGCGAGCAAAAACATGCATTCCCTACATAGTGGATTGGATGAGTAGAGAAGTATTTCTTGGCACTTTCGAAATCAAGTCGAAATCTGGAAGCATGTATCAAAATCAAGGAAGAAAAGAAAAGTTGCAGGGTACCTGCAAGATAAGGTTTTGCACTGCTCTCCATCAAAACAAGTATGGGAAAAATAAAATCCTCTCTGTTGCAGTAAACTTATTTCTGTTGCACAGTAGAAAATCAGAGAAATCACACAACCCAAATGAAAGCCCTTGTGGCAGGACACTGAGGGAGCGATTACGACATTAAACCCTGGGCGCAAAGGACTATTGGATCACCAAAACCAGATCAAAGGGACCAGGCTAAGCCAGGTGTCCCAAGCTACCAAATCCTTCTGGTGTCAGACACCATAACATTAAACTTATGAGAAACATATGTCAAGTGTTGTATTGCCGACTTTACTTTCCTTGAAATTGACATTAAAGCTAAGGTAGGGAATATTTCAGTTCTGGTTATAACTTTGATGCATATACGAAATATATTTAAAGGTTGATACATATCATCGCATGGTAAAGATTTAGTATTTGTAATGTTTTTTTTAGGTTAATATTTGTTTTTGTAATATGTGTTACAAATGGTATGAGAGCCTCAGATTCACACACACACAGACACACACACACACACACACACACACACACACACATATATATATAAAAAACTAAGTAAATATGAATGTGAACATAGTGATCAACATGAAGGAGAAGAATGCAGAGGGGTCCCAGACCACCAAGCTAACTAGAGGCAACTTATGTAGGGGCCAACCCTGATATATGGATACAACTGGGAGAAGGATGTCGATAAGCCGATGTTATCCCACTCAAAAGTGTTCAACATTTATGTGATTTGATGATAAACTTGAGGATAGATAATGTATGGTTGCGACAAGAGAAAGAGAGAATCCTTAAAAGTTTGTCTGACTGACAGAATCAAAGGGGACCAGATCCCAATGCCGGTAATAGGGAGAAAACCACGACGGTCCATCATGGGGAAGATAATGCAAAGTTGGGAGAAATACATGAGGATAATGAAGAAGGACATTATGATAATGTTTATGACCAACGGAAAATGAAAAGACAAAAATTGGAATTACAAGGGGAATTCAAGAAGATAAAACCATCACTCTTTGAAGGAGAGTCTGAAGAAGTAGCGGAAGCATGGTTAATTAACATGAGTAAATAATTTCAGATTTATGAATACACTGATAAAATTAAGGCAAAACTATAAGTTTATCAATTAAGGGGTAATGCCACCCTTTGGTGGGAGGAAGTCAAAATTGTGAGAAAAAATGAAGAAGAGCAAGTTACATGGAAATAATTTCAAAAGTATTTTAAGGATAAATATTGAACTAAGCATTATTATAATGAAAAACTAAACGAGTTCCATGATTTAAGATTGAGAGGCTTGACATGGGTGAATATGTGAAACGATTTACCTCCCTATTACGGTATGTACCATATATGCAAGAAGAAAATGCCAATATTCAATTTTTTATTAGTAGCCTACCCAACTTTATGAGGGAAAAGATGGAATTTGATTACCCAAGAACAATGGATGATGCGGTGTGAAAAGCCTGTATCTATTATCAGCAAATGAAACAAAAGAGTGAGGGATCTAAAGGAGGATTTCACTAGAGGGGGAGAAATTTACCCCCAAATAGATAGACAAAAGCTAACAATGGAAGGAATGTACAAAAAATACCCTTTAGTAAATTTCCATCAAGAAATCAATCAAAGGTCCCAGAATCCACTAAAAATAGACAGTCAGAGGGGATTAATAAACATGTTAATGATCAGTAGTAGAAATATCCCCTACAATGATGGGGATGTGGAGAACCCCATCATTACAAAAATGACCCACATAGGGCCAAAACATAACATCTTTCAAACTTGCAAGAAGCTTCAATGGTTGGGGAGGTGGCAAGGAGTATGCTTAGAATTAATTTTGCACTTGATGACCATCAAGCAGAGTACCAGCCCATCATGATTCAGTGTGAAGATATGATTTCTAATCAACTTGTTTGATTTGGGTGCTACCCAAGCTATGTTATTCCTAAGGTTGTAGAGATATGCCAAATTCAAAGAAGTAAGTTTCAAAAAACTTGGTTAGTTCAATTATCCACAGGGGTAACTAGAAGGGTAACTGCAAAAATAGAGTGTTGTCTTGTAACTATTTCAGGACATCCAATTTATGTTGATATAAATATACTCCCTTTGGGTTCATACGATATAATGATAGGGATGGGTTGGTTGGAAGGATGCTATTCCTTAGTTGATTGCAAGGAAAAATATGTTACTTACCTTACTAAGTCAGGGAAGAGAAAGGGAATACAAGGAATCAATAAAAATATTAAGTTGTGTCCTATCACTGCTAGCTAGCTGGGAAAATACATCAGGAAGGGTTGTCAGATTTATGTTGTCCAAGTAGGATACACAAATTCCAAGAGTAAAATGACCTCCTTGGAAAATATTCCTGTCATTTAAGATTTTGTTGATGTGTTTCTTGAATCCATTCCTGGACTACCACCTAAACATGATATTGATTTCACAATTGAATTAGTCCCTCGTGCCTTTCCTATTCCCAGAACTCCTTATCACATGACCATACATGAGTTAATAGAACTCAAAATGTAGGTTCAAGAACTCCTGGATAAATGTTACGTTCGCCCCAGTGTGTCCCCCTAGGGAGACCCTGTACTATTCTTACGAAACAAGGAAGAAACTTTGAAGCTATGCATTGATTATCGCCAGTTGAATAAACTGACGATAAAAAATAACTACCCTTTACCACATATTAACGATTTATTTGATCAAGTGTAGGGAGCTCTTGTGTTCTCAAAAATTGATCTAAGGTCCGTCTACCACCAAATAAGGACAAAGGGAGAAGATATATGTAAAACTATATTTTGAACTCATTATCATCAATAGAAGTTCGTGGTATTACCTTTTGGCCTTACCAATTCCCCGACTACTTTTATGAGTCTGATGCATGGTATTTTCTAGCCATATTTAGATAATTTTGTTCTATTTTTTAGTGACGACATATTAATTTACTCTAAGAATCAGGTGGAGCCTGAAAAGCATTTGAGAATAGTGTTGCAGACTCTGCGAGATAGCCAGTTATACGCTAATTATATTACGTGTGACTTCTTCAAAAGCCAGATATAATATCTAGGTCATGTCATATCAATAGAGACTATAGCGGTGTATCCAGAAAATATTAAAAATATTTCAGAATTGTCTAGCCCAAAGAATGTTGCTAATATTAGATCATTCTTGGGCTTAGAGAGTTACTACCATCGGTTCATTGAAGGATTCTCAAAAATCGCCTTTCCTATGACTGCGTTATAGAAAAAACATGAACTTTCTGATGGACAACTGAGTGCCAACAAAGCTTTGAACAATTAAAACAATTACTTACTACTACACTCGTACTAAAAGTAGTTGACCCAAAAAAATATTTCGTGGTTTGCACAAATGCAAGTAAGGAAGGTGATTGTGGAGTATTGGCGCAAGAAAAGTTATAGATTATGAATTCCGCAAATTGAGAAAATATGAGCAGTGATAATCTGACTACGATCTTGAATTAACAATAGTAATGCAAGTGCTTAATATGTGGCGAGCCTACTTGTTGGGAAAGAAACTTTGTTATTAACAGATCATAGTAGTCTTACAAATTTCTTTAACCAATCCATCTTAAATGCCTGACAGGCTAGATGGATAACATTTTTGAGAAAATTTAACTTTGAAATGAAGCACCTTAAGGGAAAGGAAAATCAAGTAGCTAACGCATTCAGCAGAAAATCACATTGTCTTTAGAAAGTGCAATTCAGCCAGGTACGATTAAACCTCCCTGATATAATTAAGGAAGCATCCCTTAAGGACCCAGAGTATGCCTTCCTTAGGCAGCAGGCATTTGAAGCTGAAAAGAAGGGGGAATGATCTGAATATGGTATAAATTTGGATAAAATGCTAACTTTCATAAATCGAATATATGTTCCTAATCAAAATTATGTCGAACAATTGATATTGGATGAATTTCATAGAAAACCTTATGTTTCCCACCCAGGGTACCAGAAACTACTTTTTGCCATTAGGAAAGGTTATTTTTGGCCATTTTTAAGAAAAGATATCACTAAGTATCTATCTAAATGTTTGGAGTGTCAGTTGGTGAAGGCGTAGCATCAACACCCTACTGTAATACTGCAACCATTGCCCATTCTTAAGTGGAAATGGGAGACAATTACTTTGGACTTCATCACTGGTTTACCTTGCACCAAGAAGTAGCACGACTCAATTATGGTGGTGGTGTGTAAGCTAAGAAAAACGACTCATTTCATACTGGTAAAATCCACTTACAAAACTGTTGAAATTGCAGACATTTTTATGAGGGAAATTTTCTTATTTCATAGAATATCTGAGGTGGTAATTTCTAACAGGGATGTAAAATTTACATCCAAATTTTTGAAAACACTCTTTTCTAGATTAGGTACCTAGATTCAATTTAGTACTGCTTACCACCCATAGATAAATGGTTAAATAGAGTGAGTGAATCAAATTCTAGAGCATACGTTAAGAATGTTTGTGATGCAACAACTGCATAAGTGGGAAGATTACCTCCATTTAGTGGAGTTTGCTTATAATAACGGATACCACGAGTCATTGGGCATAAGCCCCTTTGAGGTGTTGTATGGAAGAAAGTGCAGGGCGCCCATAGATTGGAATAGTCTTGTATATAGACTAACATTGGGTCCTCACATGTTAGCTGAGATCGAAGAGATGATTAAGAAAATCCGTCAAAATCTAAAAGGTGCCCACGATAGACAAAAGTTTTATGCAGATAAAAGAAGAACATATAAAGAATTCCAAGTAGGGGATCATGTGTACTTGAGAGTAAAACATTGAAAAACCACTTTGCAATGGAGAGGTTGTGCTAAGTTAGCACCTCGGCACTGTGGACCTTTTTAAGTCTTGGAACGGATTGGAACTGTAGTGTACAAACTTGCATTACCAAGCCATATCTGGGTCCCCAATGTTTTCCATGTCTCCCTGTTAAAAAATATTTGTACAACCCTCAGCATATAATTAACTCGGAAAATGTACAGGTAATAAGTTAATAGAACAAATAATGTATAATTGGTTGTTTCAAAAAGTTTCTGACATAAGGTTGTAAAATGTGTAGGTCAAACCGGAAGAAGAGTTTCTCGCAGAAACTCTTTTTCTTCTCAATCAGAGAGAAGCCACCTTGCGGAAATGAGCCATTACCCAAGTTAAAGTGCAATGGAATTTCTTTGGCCCAAAAGAGGCCACCTGGGAAGAAGAGGAGTTTATGCAGAAAGCTTGTCTGATGCTATTTTCATAAATCAGAAAGAACACTAGGAACGATGTTCCTCGCAAGGGGGGAAGATGTAACACCCCACATTGCATAGAAATTTATTTTGGCTACCATGTTTTACTTATTACTTTATATTTTTACTTTGTTGACATGAAATATTAAAGAACTATGGCTGGAAGGCCATAACATATTTTACTATTTCAATAATGAATAATTAAGAGTTAATGTATCTTGCCAAGAACTAAAAGAAATAGTTGCTAACCTCCTGAGATAGTTAAAAGTAGTTATGCAACTGTCTCCTCAAAAGAGGAGTTCAAGGAAGGCCTAGGGGCTAGAGAAGACACAAAGAAAAAAAATATCAGATGGGCGAAGGGAGCAGGGAAATGCTACCCAAAGTTTCTTGAGCTGGGTGGAATAAACCAGTGGGAAAATCTTGAGTACATTATGAGAGGTATGTGACTTCAGGCTAGAATATGAGTCTTGACGCCTAAGATACGTCACTGGAATAGACTCATTTTACTGTTAGGAGGAGGAAGAGCTTGGGGGAGAGTCTGAACGTAATTGCCAGACTCGTGGCTCGGTGGTGATACCTTCCTAAAAAAAAAGGAACCACATAACTACAATGTAGTGAACATAGAAGTAATGAAACTCTTGACTTAGTAATGATTAAAGAAAATGATTCCATAGTGATTGATGGATAAAAACTAGGAATGTGCTCTATTAGTTAAACCAAAAATTGTATGTTTTATATTTTAAGCTTGTAAGAAGTAGCCTACATCTCTAACTAGAGATTTATTATTGTTCTGAATGTGGAATAATTTATGTATTTAAATAGAGAATTAAGCTATATTTAAAATAGAGAATTGTTCCTATTATGCAGAGAAACAGAAAGCAATTATCTACAAATATTTAGACAGACAACCATTAACAATATGTTCAGTATGTTCAACCGAGATTAGCTTAAATGTTGAGATGGAGAAATTCTAATATTATACACATGTACAAGGCTATTGCATGTAGTGCACCTTATAAAACATGTGACAATCTTAAGTAACAAAATGGCATAATTCTTTCCTGACAGTCACAAAACGAAGAAATAAAACCACATATATGGAAACCTTCAAATGTTAAGAACATAATTAGTTCTTCTAAATTTATTAACTCTAGAAAGAAATCTCATGATCAAGTGTGAGGGTTTGAAGTAATACTCGGTCAATTCCACAAAGAAACATGAGTTAACAGAGTCGATAAATATATGCATAACTTAATTAAATGGAAACAATAAATCCATATTCGGGCTTTGTAGAGTCCATTGAAAACAAAATGACAAGCTTCAATATCGGAAGTCAAAAAAAATTAAAAGAGCTCTAAGCCATGGGAAGTTAAGTGTCTATATCATCATTGTATTCAAACCCTCAATTTTTTTTCAAATCAAAATTACAGACCTTTCAAAAATAAATTAAAATCAAACCCTCGACAGGGCGAGAACTACATGTGTTTATACCATGGAGAATTTGGAAAAACTCGGTTTGTTGAGTACCCAAAACCCCTTTTTAAGCAAAGTATCAACTATAAACTATGGTCACCTTGTAGCCTCTGCCTAAATATAAACTTCCACCCACAAAAGCTAGGATATCATCTAGTGGAGAGATTACAAGCATAAAAACCATATTCGCGAAAACATTCGAGAAAGACAGACTATCGTAGGGTTTGGGAATAAGACAAACTTGGAAACAATAAGCCAGAAACCATGAGTAAGGAAAAAGCATCGGAGCCCAGCATGACCATAAGTGAAGGACTTTAGAAACGTTTGATACCTATAGATGCATAGAGAGTGACACTAAAGTAAAAACCCTTAACGTTGAACCTAAATTAGCATTCAAAGGATCTATGAGATACCTAAGACAAGGTTGTACTGGAATGTCAAAGGCCGCATGCACCAGAAATCCATGTATCAAATTAATAGCTGCTCAAATTGGCGGAGATAGAAAAACCTAAAAGAAAACCCTGTCATAACTATTATTACCTCCTCGAGCCCAATAACCTCCAAATTCATCTTCATCTGGATAGGTAAGCAAGCGGAAACACGCATTCCCTGAACAATGGATCGGATGAGTAGAGAAGTATTTATGGGCACTTTTGGAATACAGTCGAAATTTGGAAGCATGCATCAAAATCAAGGAAGAAAGGAAAAGTTGCAAGGTACGTGCAGGATAAGGTTTGGCACTGCTCTACATCGAAACAAGTATTGGAAAACTGAAAACCTCCCTTTTGTAATAAAGGCTTAGTTCGGTTGCAGAGAAACGAATCAGAGAAATCACACAACCCAAATAATAGCACTTGTGGCAGGATGCTGAGGGAGCGATTACGACGTTAAACCCTAGGCGCAGAGGACTGTTAGATCATCAAACCCAGATCAAAGGGACCAAGCTAAGCCAAGTGTCCCAAGCTACCAGATCCTTCTAGTGTCAGGCAATGTAACATTAAACTTATGAGCAACATGTGTCATATGTTGTACTGCCGACTTTACTTCCCTTAAAAATGACATTAAAGCTAAACTAGGGAGCATGTCAGGTCCGGCTATAACTTTGATGCATATACAAAATATATTTAAAGGATAATACATATCACCGCATCGTAGGATATGTGGTAAGTTGATATATGTTATCACATGGTAAAGACTTAGTATTTGTAAAGTTTTTTTTTAGTTTAATATTTGTTGTTGTAATATGTGTTACAATACTTTAAAATTATAGTAAATGACTTTTAATTTGAAATTTTATTTTATTTCTAAGTCACCTTTATTCATAAAAAAAATAATGATTGCATGTTTTAAAATCAAAATAAATAATCTAATAAGACAAAAATGATTATTGGATAATAAGAGTTGATTTTTATTTTAATTTA
>APFE031344718.1:3455-56441 GCA_000404065.3 Pinus taeda | reverse complement strand
AATTAAGGGTTCTAGCCAACATAACATATAATAATAGAAATATAATAACTCAATATATAAGGCTCAATAAGGGGTCTTAGCATTATGATGGGGATTGTTGATCCAGGTGGATATTGGTGGCCACTTGCCAAGTCCATCTAGACCCCCATCATTGTCTCTTTGAGCATTTTCAATTTCCTTAATTGTAGCACAACTTACTATTTTTAGCAGTTTTTCGGGTCCTGAACTTCCAGAGCCGTTTTGAGGCCCTAAACGACGTTTTTTGGGGAATCCGGGGGCAAAACAGGTCCATGGAGCATGGACCAATGTTGCCCATTCCAACAATGGTAGTTCTCGGATAGATCTTTCTAACGAGCTATCATACGTGTCAAACGGAGATCATATGCCAAAGTTACAACCCCGGGAAATTGATGTACCAATTTACCCAAAACGGGGCCCACAATTTGGCGTTTCATCTTCTAAGGTTCGGTTTTGGAATGTGAAGGGTTTTCCATTGTTTCTCAATAATAAATAGGCCTTCGAGCCTCATTGTAACAGAAGTTCATAACAGTTCAGAGGCATGTAGCCGCCACATCTCTTCTCAGAGATAAGCTACCATCGCCCTAGCTGGTTTATTTCCATTTCTGGTTGTAAACATATTTCGGTATTTTCCATTAATAAAATGAAGCATTATTTCCGCTGCATATTTGTGTATATGGCTATCTCTGTATTTTGGTGTGTTCCTGTTTAAATCCGGATCACTCCTAGCTAACCAACGTGAAAGCAGGAGTTCTGGGTTCACCACTGGATACTACAAGGGCTTAACCCTGAACCCTACCACCATTCCCACAGAGAAGAGAGCCAAATTGCCATACGTGAGAAACGATGATTGCATGTTTCCCCATCAAACAATAGAAGGGAAGTACTTACCACAGAGAGTCAGTCCTTACCGCCGCCGAAAGAGAGAAGACCCCATAACCGCATACCCGTAATTTCATTCATTAACCCCTTTCATTCATACCCCGGTTGTGGGGGGGGTGGGGCGGGGGGGCTGACCTAACTTGAGGTCTAGGGACGGGAACACATTGGAGTCGAACCAGTCATTGCATAACCATCACAGCATTCCGTTTTTGCAATATATATTCCCACAAGGGCGTGTCTTTCTACCAGCAGCTACAAAAAATCCCCACTACCCAGTAATAAGCTAACAGGGCAGGGTACGAGGAGGGAGAGGGGAGAAAGGAGAGGGGAATAAGAGAAAGGAGAAAAGGAAAAAGGATAAAGAAGGGGAAATAAGGGAAAGGAGAAAGGACCCGACATTAAATTCAACAACTAAGAAAAGGCTCTTCGAGCCATGGCTAGATCTGAGAGAATTTCATTCTCTTCGCTGTAGAAATTGAAGGTCGGGGGAACAGCAATTGATGAACTCAGGAAGCAGGCGCTTCGCACGAATGTGATTGGAATCTGATGCTGCTTATGGACGGGTTGAGCTGCATCCTGAGGTCTTGCTTGGGTTGCTTGGGTCTATCCAAGCAAATGAAAAAGGATCGGGGGGCCCTCATACAGAGGTCTATAGCGGACAACAGAAATCATACAACAACATGCATCATACGGACTTAAAACAGGCATAAAGCATACAGGAAGCATACACGGACTTAAAAGGGACATCGTATCGAGACAGGAAGCATATAGAAAGCATACATCATGCAGACAGAAAGCTCCCAGAATGGTTCATGGTCGAGGGGCGGTTCTATAGCGAACATAAAGCGAACGAGTTCCACTTCTTCCTCAATCCACTCTAAGAAAAAGGCAAGTATAGCTACTCTACGTTAGAGTCGATCCAGCTTTCGCTTCTCCCTCGGGGTCTCAATCAAATAGGGTATGTGGTCCTCAAAAAATTCTCATTGCCTCTCTTGCCTTGCTGAAATAAAGGGTTTCACTACCTCTGAAGAGGCCTCCCCAAGAGATTCGTCAGATGAGGGCGGTTCGGTTTCCCTAAAAGCTAAAAACCATCATCACAAGAAAAAGCTTATGGTCCCAATATATATTTCTGTTGGGAAGAATAATGAGATGAATATAACAAAAGCTTACCTGAGTCGGGATTGAGGAGATTATAATGGGTACTGAAGGAGATATTGACGAGTCTGAGATATATGTAGGTAGGCAGGCAAACTGGGCATGCGGTGGGGAGTCTGTAAGCTAATTTTCTTACGACCAGGTGCAAACCCATCTCCGCCTTCTCCTTCCTGTTGCTCCATATTTTTATCTCTGCAAGCAATTATTTTTCTGTCAACTCTACGCTAACAGACTCTGATGTTCACAAATTTTGCGTTTTAAGAGAGAATATGGACTACCATCTGCTTTTTGGATTCACATGGAGTACCCATACCAATTCTAAAGTCTGGAGAATCAGGAGCTCTCAGTATATCCGCAAAGAACAGCGTTATGTAAACAAAATAGGGCATTATAACAACTGACACATGCAGCATGCAGGACACGCAGAACATGTACAAAAACAACTTAGGATAAATGAAGTTGTCCGCACATCGGGCCATGTGAGGCAGGCAATAAGAGGGTAAACTGAAAACTTTGGATAAATTTTTCTAGCGAACAAAGTGCCCAGCATAAAGTTTGTTTAACTAGCGAATAACCCGCAGAAATTAATGGTCAACGCGCATTTTAATACCCAGTCAACGGTCTATCGAACGCTATAGTCCCTGCTATGCCAGAGACAGGAACTAATAAGATCACCACCTATCTTCATAATTTCATCGCTTTTCGAATTCACAAATCAAACCCATGTGAATTTTATGTATACATAAATGTGTATAGGCATTATTTACAGTGGCCAACATTCCTTTTTTCATAGACGGTAAATTTCTTATTAGAATTCAAAAAAAAATTAAAATTAAAAAATTGTTAGTGTGTTTGAATCCATTTATTTATTTATAATAAAAATGAATTCTGCATTAGAATTTATGTACCACCCAATATCCTGAAGTTTCATAATTTTAACCCAAATCTCTAAAACTTTGAGCCAGATTTTATTAAAATTTTAGAGAAATCTCTATTATTTTCGAGGCAAATTCTATTATTTCGAGCCAAAAATGTTACTCAATAAGATACTATTAAAGTGTATGTATTAGTTTCATATTAATAGAAAGTTAGAAATTAAGTTGGTTCCGTCAGCTTTGGTGACATCACTGTAATGATTGATGAGGTTACCTGCCAGCGTCCTCTATATAGCATGAACTCCCAACGTCGTGAGTAACTCGTGCTTAATTTTTTTTGACGAAAATTTCTGTTATTAATAAAGTATATAAGTGTAGGGAAGTTGTTTATAGCTGTTTTTTTATGAATACCTTTACATAATAAATATATATAACTAACTATATATATTAAAATAAAAAGTTACAATAACTAGTCATGGTAGCAGATGTAGCAAAGAAACGTGGTAAAGTATAAATTAACAATTGTAAAGTATAAATTTGAGAATTGAGAAGAATAGTGATATATAAAAATTCATAGAGGAGAAAAATTGGTGTCATATAAACTTTCCAAATACCAAGCATGTTTTTATCCTAAACTTCTTTTTGGCAAATGGATACTTTCTTTCACCATTTATACAATCAATACTTTTCTGCAAGTGGCTACCTTCTTTCACCATCTATACAATCAATGCATAACTTAAAGATTGTGAATTGTCAATCATAATTTTGAGCGTGCTACACTCCAAAGGCATATCATGCTTGTCTTCATTAACTCCGCTATCATGCTTGTCTTCATTAACTCCGCTAAAGTTGTTCAGATAGAGAGTAATTTTTTTAGGTCATGTTTTTGGTTATTGTAGGTCCAAGAAAAAAACCCACCTTTTTCTTTTTGCCTTTTCATTTTGGTGTTTTTTTGAAAAGTGAAATTGACTTCTATAGAAAGTTGTGATATGTGTGACAAGGACTAGAATTTACTAAATGACAATTTCATCTTCATTGACTCTAAACTTTGATATGAAATGTAAAGTATAAAAATTAAAATAATAGAAATTATAGACTCTAGCCAGCAAAAGAGACAATAAAGATACAAAAATATTTATTTTGCAGGTCCAATATAAAGAGAAACTATATCAAAAACCACATGAATATATTGCAATAAAAATACAAAAATACTTATTTTGCAAGTCAAGTATAAATAGAAACTATAACAAAGACTACATGAATCTATTGCAATTAATCTTTGCTAAAAGCATGAAAATAATTGAATGGGAATAAAAAATGTCCTCACATTCATGCATTGTAGTTTTCCTCCACTTCCTAATTCTCAGTAACATCTCTGAATTTGAAGCATCTTATATTAAGATAAACTAGTTCAATTTAAGCCACCTTTTCAACAGTTTTGTAGAGTTTGAAACTCTAAGTAGTGGTTGAGAGAAGAATATTATTCAATGGTGTTGGGTGTGAGATCATTATTCATTCAAATAATTTTGTACATGAGTCTTCAACACTGTTATGGCTTGGGACTCTAAATCATCAACTAAAAATCATAGAAGTCAAGGGAATGTCATTTTTTTCTCATTCCTAGTAACTCATGGTGGATTTTTATCACGACCTTTTATGTTTCTATAATTCATGTTCCAACCAATAGACCAAAGGTCTTTTGTCTCCTTTTCTATCTTTCATTATTCTATTAATTACATCTTCTCTTAATTTTCTAACCATCTATATTTTCCCTTTAAACATAGTTACCTATCAAACTAGAAAATTACCTAGTACCTATTTTTTTAAGGTAGCAAAAATAGCACCTAATGTTGAAAAGTGATATTCAAAATAACCTTTTTTTTAGCATATTTTTGGCACTTGCAATTTTCTTATGAACAATTTTTTTTAGATATGAATGACTTTCATGTTGACTTTGAAAATTGTTGATGTAGGATCAACCCCCTTCTTTTAGAGAGTTTATTTTTGACACTTTACATTTTCTAATGTCTTCTTCTTTGCTGAAAGATTTATTTTTAAGTGTGTTTATATATTTGTGTTTTTTTTTTTTTTTCAATTTTTTTTTGTAATAAAATCTTCATTTTTTTGAATACTTAAAGAAATTTAAAAAGGGTGATTATTTTAAAGTCAGGATTTTCTATATGTTAATGTATTGTTAATTAATATTTCAATGCACATCAAATAATTGTCGCTAAAAAATCAATATTTTTAAACATATGACAAAAAAATACACATTTTCGATATAAAAAAATTTAAAAAAAAATACATATTCTGAAACTTTTGATTAAAAATGACATGCTGAATAAATGATTTTTATGGGAAAATCATAAAAAAAACAACATTTTTTTATGAATTTTATGTCAAAAATTACTAGTAATTAGTGTTTTTTTGCAAAAAATAATGATTCACCTAAAAATTAAAGTGAGAAATAGATAATACAAATATTAAACATATAAAAACAATAATGAAATAGTCATTGTTCTCATAAATTCTCAAAGCCTAAACATTACAAGTAAAACTAATGAATAACTCTCAAAATTGAGCTTTATTTGCAAGCATAACTTAAACTTAATCAATAATATCAACTAATCCATGTTCAACAACTTATAACCGTTCATGAATGTATTGTCCGACAATATTTTTTCCTTCAACCTGGTCATTGTCCTCTTCTAATGGATATTTCATGTTTGTGAATCTTCCAAAGTGTCAGTTTCCAATATTTCCATATAACGGTGGTTGAGGTTCCTTTGATTTTTTTGCCACATGTGATTCATTAAAACCCCTTTCCTCAAACCAACTTCTTGCATTGCATCTGGAAGAAATTGAAGAGATTTACTTCTTTTTTTAATAAAATTCCATTGTAGTGAGTCTTTTTCAATGGTAATGCAATTTCTTCCTTTTTGTAGGCAACATGCTAGTGTTCTACCTAATCAGCAGACACAAAAGAAATAATTAAGTAAATTAGTATAAAAACATGAAAACTAAAAACTAAAAAATAAAATATTAAAATTGAATTTTATATAATAAAATTTACCTGAACCTGAGAATAAATCCAAAACGCAATCTGCTTCATTTGAACATAAATATATAAGATAGTTAATCAATGCTTGCAATTTTTGATAAATGTTAACTATCTCTCATTTTGCATCTTTATCCTCATATCTTAGTTTTCTTACGACAACATGATGAACCCGTACTTGACTATGACTCTTTCCATCTACTCGATTCGTAAGAATAGGCTTATAACTATCATATTTTGTCCAACATTCAATATGAATGAACTCACAATCATTTATAATAGTCTGATCTTTGGAAGAACCAGGATTTGACTTTTGTATGTAACATGACATACTACAAGTTTAATTAACTTGTAAATAATTATTTTTTTAACATAATTAAACATAAAATTTAATGTCTTACTATGTAAGATGCATCCTTGAATTTCTTTTCCCTTAAAGCTTGTTAATAAGATTGCAAACTATGTGTCAGAATGAAATGTCACAAATCTCCAAATTGGTGATGTGGTGACTTCTTGAAAGCTTGTAACCACTTTACTAAAATCTTGATAAGTATAAGATTCACTATCATATCCAATGTCTGGTAAATTGAAACCATGAGGAATATCTGCAGTAACTAGGGAATATTCCCTTTTAGGTATGATTTTTCCAATGTCTTCACAATCACCCTGTATTATTTGATATTGGATAGTGTTGAGCCCATTCCAAATGAAATGAGTAAGAGTAGGATAAAGTTCAACATTTCTAAGATGCTTCTTTTTCAACCTTTCGATCTTAGTTTTTTCAATAAATCTTTTGAAAGTACTTGGTACTCCATCTGCATCTTTGTTCGACATCTTTAATGAAATCCAAAATATATATGTATAAGTAATAAAATAAAAATAGTTTGTATATAAATAAAATGAATGTATAAATCAACATACCTTATTAAATGCAAGATAAAAATATTTAAGTGTTGTTGTAGAACTTGATGCTGGGTAGTTGTGCACAACATCATCCCAACTCTCTTCATTCAACATTTTAACCATATGTTCCTGTATTTTCTTTTTTTGGTAGGTAAGCACCCATGGGGGATTTGAACCAGTGACCTATTGCAAGGAGTGCCTTAAGAGTGCAACCATTCACCATCAACCCAAAGCCCCATGGGCTATATGTTCTTGTATTCTCATATCAATCTTCTAATTGAATAAATAAAGTAAAAATTGTTAATATAGTGATATGTATAACAAATGATACCAACAACAATATTCTATATTTAAAATAAAATTATAATCCAAGAAAAAAGTAAAAATAATTCAACAAGCCTACTTTTTAAATTCTGCACATAATTCATCGATTGATAATTCACCTAACTTCACATGTCATAATATTGGTTTGATTAGTTTATCATCCTTTAGTCCTTGCATTTTTATCCAAGATGTGATAGTCATATCATCTGGAAGTTGCTTCATTTCAGGACCTATCTTATTGTTGGTACATATTATGGGTTTGCACTTTCTAACCTTCTTATTTTTTATGGAAATATTCTCCCACCACTCAAAAATCTCATCAATCAATTCCCATATCTCCCATTTTCAAAATGCCAACTAAATTTTTTTATCCATGCCTCTAAATAAATGTGAATTTATTTTGGCACCTTTTGAATTGATTTAATCCTCAATTTTATAACAAGTTTCTGTTAAACATTCCTCCTGAAAGCCTAGACTGACTTTTGTCTTATCCCCACCACATTTTTCTACAAATTCATTATGAATAAATCTAACGCTTTGGATGAAAGTCATAGAAATTTTATACTCATTATCTGCATTATGATCCAGTGCCAATAATTTTTCTTTTGTTTCTATTAAACCAACGTAAACGATGCATCTCATTATTTCAAAAAGGGAGTATTGGGATATTCCTCAATCAATTGCCCTTTTTCCTCTGTTGAATGGTTCCTTCCAATTACATAATATTTATATTCAAAATATGGTGTCCTATCAAATCCTTGTTTTTTGGGACCTTCATTTGGATCAACAAGAACCATATAATCCACCACATGCACATATGGATTGAACCTGAATAATGTTTTTAGATTATGCACATGTAAGTGATGTTCCTTTCTAAGTTGATATTGAGATTTTCCTTCATTTAGACTATAAAATTTGCTGACATTAAGCTGAAATGTTTGGCCACCATCAATTAATTTATTCTTCCTCAAGTGATCTCGAATGTCATTTTGTTTTTCTTTAATAATGCCATCCTCTAACTCAGCATCTGGTGTTATGATTTCTCTACTTCCTTTGGAGCTTTCACTTTATTCTCCATTGTTGCCCATGATTTTTACAGATTGGCCAATATTTTCTTTCTTCTCCTTAGTGGTTAACATATCTTCTTCTTGATAAAAAGTCTCTTCATCATCAACTGGAAGAGAGATATACATAGTCATTTTTCTTTTTGGTGTCTTATTTCTTTTCTCCTTTGCAACAACAACTCTAACCTCCTCCGCACTAATGGTAACATATTTTTCAGCTTCAACTTCCACATCTTCATAAGAAACATGTTTACTTTAACCATATTGAGCCACCTTAATGATTCTTTGTTGATCCTATTTATATATTATTGCAGCGTCATGATTTATTTCTCTTTTCTTCCTTCTCCTTTCTTCTTTTATTTCTGTGTAGAAACTATTGATCACATGCATAAGATTTGGCTCCATATAATAAATACCCCCCAACATGGTTGAAAGACTCTCAGCAAAATCCTGTGAAACAAAATACAATATGTCAATGGTCAAAAATCTATAAAACAATTAATGATCCTTACAATAATGCATAACACATAAATATAAATAAGCATACTTATAATGTTATTTGCAATGTTGTTTGCGAATTTCTTCACACAACTGTGTAGATTCTTCATTTGTGTCATAACAGACCTTTGAGAGATGATATCTAACATTTTCACGTGTATTGGCCAATATTACAAGAACATAAACAATGTGTGTGTTTGACACCAAACATATGCCTCGTACTCTACTCATCACCTCATATGGTTCACCAAAGTTAATTATACCACTAAACAGATAGATATGTATACCATCATTAGTTTCATTGTCTTTAAGATGAAATAAAATATTTCTTTTATTTATTTCTCGTTAATTCTTCCATTCTAAAATAAGCATGATTGTAGCCATTCGACTCTTATTACATTTCTCAGTTCAGGTGTTTTCAACAGTATCCATAGTGCGTCCATCTACAACTTTAGTTAATGAAATTGTTGCCCTTGGTCCTAAAACATTCACTGAGATCTTATTTAATACCATCTTCCTCATAAAAAAAAAAATCCAAATTAAAACTACATAGCTTAACATTTGAAAAAAAATATAAATGTTTTTTTTTTTTTTTAACTTTATAAATTAAAATTAAAAAAATAACTATATAGTTTTAAAAAAATAATGATCACATTTTTAATTTTTTTTGTATATATTTTAAAATGATAGATAATTTTAAAACTTATAATTATTTAAAAAATATAACTATATAATTTTTAAAAAGCAATTACATCATTTTTAAATTTAAAAACAAATATATTTTATAAAATTTATGTATAAATTATTTATTTCTATATATAGTTTTAAAATTATAATATAATTTAAATTTTATAGTTATTTTAAATTGCATTTAACTTAAATTATAATAAATAAAAAAAATCATTTTTAATATATATATATATATATATATATATATATATATATAATTTTAAATCAGGGGCTAGAGGCGAGCAAGCAGGGCTGCTGGGCTCGAAAACCCCTCGTGTCGGCTAGGACGAGAGGTTGATTCCTGGAATTGACTCGTCGGCTCAGCCAGGGGTTGGACGCTAGCAGGCGAGGTTGTCAGGCCATGACGCCCCCCCGCCGCCCTCGGCAGCCTGCAGCCTTTGGCTGGGACAAGGGGTCGATTTCCCGAATAAACCCCTTGACCTAGCCGGGGGCTGAAGGCTGACCGATGGGGTTTCCCTAGCTTGACTATCCTGCCAGCCAACCTCCGACCCCCCATTGGGTCAAGGGGTCAATTCTAGTAATTGACCCCTCGGCCCAACAGGAGCTCAGAGGCCGGCAGATGAAACCACCCTGATATGATAGCCTTGCTAGCCACCCTATGAACCTCAGGTGGGCCGAGGGGTCAATTCTAGGAATCCACCCGTCATCCTAGCCGGGGCTTGAAGCTGGTGGGCAGGGTTGGCCTGCCCCACTTGCCCCGCCCATCGGTGTCTAGCCTCCGGCCCCCGGGTGGGCATAGGGGTCGATTTCCCGAATCGACCCGTTGACCCAGCCAGGGGCCAAAGGCGAGCTGATGGGGTTACCCTAGCTCGACTGCCTCGTGCGCCAGCCTGCGGCCCCCTGTTGGGTCAAGGAGTCAATTCTAGAATCGACCCCTTGGCCCAACAGGAGGCTAAAGGCCGGCGGGTAGAACCACCTTGACATGAGAACATCGCTCGCCATCCTACAGACCTCGGGTGGGCCGAGGGGTCGATTCTGGGAATCCACCCCTCAACCCAATCGTGGGTCAGAAGCCAGCGGGCAGGGTTGGCCTTGCCCAACTGGCCCGCCCATTGGCCTCCGGCCCCTTGGTGGGCATAGGGGTCGATTTTAGGAATCAGCCAGTCGGCCCAACG
The DNA here is from genome assembly GCA_000404065.3 of Pinus taeda. Classification (NCBI taxonomy): domain Eukaryota; kingdom Viridiplantae; phylum Streptophyta; class Pinopsida; order Pinales; family Pinaceae; genus Pinus; species Pinus taeda. Next base: position 45,799 of record APFE031344718.1, on the reverse strand, counting down.
GGGGGCCAGAGTTTGGTGGGTAGGGCTGCCCAGGCTTGAGTAACACAACTCATTGGTCCCCGGCTGGGCAAAGGGGTCGGTTCCAATAATACACCCGTCGACCTAGCCGTGGGCCTACCCAAACTAGATGGCCTTAATTTAGTATTGCTTACCATTTGCATATGGATGGTCAAACAGAGCAAGTGAATCAAATTTGACAGGATATTTTGATGCAGGAATAACCTACGTATACCCACAATATGCATATATAATGCATATATCTGTATTACCCTAGGAATTTCATACTGTTTACCGAGTCAATATTCATTACTTAATGATTTATGGCCCCATTCATTCCTCATGTGGATTGATTTGTTTATTCACCACAGCTTACCCTTAATCCATCTTTTTCATCAGAACTCTATACTCTTCCTTCATTAAACTTTTAATCAATCCTTAAGGCCGCACATATATAACCATACTTTTTCACCTTGTCCTCGATCTTCACACATTACCTGATGCTTTCCTTTATCGTAATCGCAATATTTCTCTAGGATCAAAAGATGCCTTTGGAACTCTTGACTTGCAATATGTGATTTCCTTTCCAACTATTGATTTCCTTCACTAGATCAACGCCTGTTGCAATATCGCATCAAACCATCCTGTGACTTCATCGCCTCTCGCATGCGATATGCAATCACAACCAGACTTCAAATAAAATGGAACCGCACCTATAACCTCTTCGAGTCTGCCTTTTCCAATTATCACTTCAATCTCCACCATCCATCTTACTCTCGATCAACAGACTTGCTCGACATTTTATAACCATCGATCAAGATCCGCTTGATCCGTCGGTACACAATGATATCGGGTGGAACACTTATGTGATGTTTAACATATTTTCGAACCCAATGAGAATTATAACCACTCGATCTATAGAAGTTCAGGTTCGCCCTTGCCATTAAAGCTTGATCTCTTTACTACCTAATATTCGTTGGGTGATGAGACTTTTAGATCCTATGATCTGTGGCCCTTCAACTAGCACACAGTTTATCCACTGACTTAATCCTGTAGTTGACGATGATGTAAGCATTGACTTTGGTGATCGATGGTTGAGAACAAGTGTGGGACTTCAACCACGATTAAGGGAATTTTCCCTCTTTTACCCCCATAGCTCTTTACTTTGGTTTTATGCCATTTCTTCAATAGCTTCTGTGGTCTCGAATTTATTCAGAGTTGTAGTCCTTCACTATTTTGCCACAAATTCTTCCTTAGATTAATTCTACTCATGCCTTTATTCTTTTCCACCTTCATTGTAACACTAAAGGCATCCCTCTATATTGTCCACGTGTACAAAGCCGTAAGACACGCTATATGGTTCTCTCCTCCAACCGCTTGCTAACTAACAATTCTACCCAACACTACTTTTGCTGGAATTGTTGTCCAAGAAACAAATATACCCACAATCGCAACTATGGAGTTGCCTCAACAACTTATCCCCAATTGCAGCTGGAAGTTGTTCTGTTACGCTTCTTTGTATTTTGACTTTGTTCTGCACCTGCAACATAAGTTACGTAGAATTACTCTAACCCCACACAGATTATAATTCAATTACATAGTATACATTGGACAAACTTTGAATCGAGTTGTTTGCATTAATAAATGAGTATTTACACAGGAGTCTCTCTCTCTCTCGCCTGATTTTCTAATCAGTGGTCTTCCTTCTCCTACCCGTAGGCTTACAATCTGACTCTTTGACTTTCTAGCTACTCTCTAACTACTGACTAACTCCCTTCTCAAATTTTGGGCTTACATTTATACAAAATAGTTCTATTGAAATAATTCTAGTTGAGATCCTTAATTTGCCGAACTAACTCCTACTTATCCCTAAGAACCCTCTCTAGCTCTTCGAATCATGAAACCACTTTCTAGTCCAAGACATTTAATTGATTTCTAACTCTCTCATCATCATTAATCATCCACGTTCCCATACATTCAAGAGCATCCTGACAATATCTAATTAATTCCTACTTTAACCACTCAAAACATTAATAGTTACATACATAGGAATCCAACTTCCTTGAAAATACAAGACGCACCAAGTCAACTAAAACATAATGAAATTGTTGAGTTGTATGCTCCTGCATCATATGTTAAGAATTTTTGTGATGCAATAACCACATAAGTGGGAATATTACCCCCATTTAGTGGAGTTTTCTTATAATAATGGATACCATGAGTCATTGGTGATGAGCTCCTTTGAGGTGTTGTATGGAAGAAATTCTAGGGTGCCCATAGATTGGAATAGTTGTGTCAATAGACTAAGATTGGGTCTTGACCTGTTAGCCAAGATGGAAGAGATGGTTAAGAAAATCCATTAGAATCTAAAAGCTTCCCAGGATAGACAAAAGGTTTATGTAGATAAAATAATTAAATATAAAGAATAATAGGTAGGGGATCATGTGTAATTGAGAGTAAGGCCTCGAAAAACCACTTTGCAGTGGAGAGGTTGTGCTAGGTTAACACCACAGTACTGTGGACCTTTTCTAGTCTTGGAACGGATTGGACCTGTAGCATAAAAACTTTCATTACAAAGCCATATCTGGGTCCACAATGTTTTCCATGTCTCCCTATTAAAAAAATATGTGTACAACCCTCAACATATAATTAACTGAGAAAATTTATAGGTAATAAGTTAATAGAACAAATAATGTATAATTTGATTTTTTGAAAAGTTTCTGACAATAGGTTGTAAATTGTGAAGGTCGAACCAGAAGGAGAGTTTCTGGCAGAACCTCTTCGTATTCTCGATCGGAGAGAAACCATAATGTAGAAATCAGCCATCACTCAAGTTAAAGCGCAATCGAAACACTTTGGCCTTGAAGAGGCCACCTAGGGAGAAGAGGAGTTTATGCGGAAATCTTATCCATCGCTATTTTCATAAATTAGGAAGAACACCAAGGACATTGTTCCTCATAAGGGGGGGAAGATGTAACACCCCAAATTTCATAGGAATTTATTTTGGCTACCATGTTTTACTTATTACTTTATCTTTTTACTTTGTTGACATGGAATATTAAAGAACTATGGCTGGAAGGTTAGAACAAATTTTACTATTTGATTAATGAATAATTAAGAGTTAAAGTATTTTGACAACAACAAAAAGAAAAAAGTTTTAACATCCTGAGACAGTTAAAAGGGGTTACTCATCTGTCTCCTCAAAAGAGGAGTTCAAGGAAGTCCTAGAGGGCTAGAGAACTACATATGTTTATGCCCCAGAGAATTTGGAAAAACTCAGTTTGTCAAGTACCCAAACTCCTTTTTAATCAATGTATCAAATACAAACTATGGAGGGCTTGTAGCCTTTGCCAAAATATAAAATTCCACCTAGAAAAGCCAAGATATCATCAAGTGGAGATATTATGAGTATAGCCACCATATTCACAAAGACAGTTAAGAAAGATAAATTGTCATAGGGTTTGGCAATAATACCAACCTGGAAACAAGAAGGTGGTAACCATGAGTAAGGAGGAAGCATTCCAGCCGAACACAACCATAAGTGAAGGAATTCGACAAAGTTTGATACCTGTAGATGCACAGTGAGTGAGTTTAAAGTAAAAAACCTTAACACTGAACTTAAATTACCATTTAGAGGATTTACGAGATACGTGAGGCAAGGAAGTACTTTAATGTCGAAGGCCGCCTACACCAAAAACCCATGTATCAAGTTAATAGCTACTCGAATCGGGGGAGATGGAAAAACCCAAAAGGAAACCCTGTCATAACTATTATTACCTCCTCGAGCCTGATAACCTCCAAATTTATCTTCATCTGGATGGGTAATCCAAAGGAAACATGCATTCCATGCACAGTGGACCAGATGAGCAGAGAAGTATTTCTTGGCACTTTTAAAATAGAGTTGAAATATGGAAACATGTATCCAAATCAAGGAAGAAAGTAAAAGTTGTAGGATACCTGCAGGATAAGGTTTGGAACTGCTCTCCATCAAAATAAGTAGGGGGAAGCCAAAACCCTCCCTGATGTACTAAAGGCTTAGTCCGGTTGCAGAGCAAAGAATCGAAGAAATCACACAACCCAAATGAAACCACTTGCGGTAGGACACTGAGGGAGTAGTTACGACGTTAAACCATGGGCGTCAAGGACCATCATACTGCCAAACCCAGATCAAAGGGAGAAAGCTAAGCTAGGTGTCCCAAGCTAGCAGATCTTTCTAGTGTCAGACACCATAACATTAAACTTAAGAGCATCATGTGTCATGTGTTGTACTGCCAACTTAACTTCCCTTAAAAATGACATTAAATCTAAGGTAGGGAGCATTTTAGGTTTGGTTATAACATTGATGCATATACGAAATATATTTAAAGGTTGATACATATCATCGCATGGTAGGACTGTTAACCATTGTCATATGGTAATTTGATATATGTTATCGCATGGTAAATATTTAGTATTTGTAATGTTTTTTTTAGGTTAATATTTAATGTTGTAATATGTGTTACAAATGGTATCAAAGCCTTACGTTCACACACAGAGGGGTCCCAGACCACCGATCCAGCCAAAGGCAACTAATGTAGGGGCTACACCTCGCATATTGATACAACTAGGAGAAGAATATCGACAAGCCAATGCTACCCTACTCGAAATTGTTCAACATTTATGTGTTGAGATGATAAAATTGAGGACAAATAATGAGTAGTTGTGGCAAGAGCAAGAGAGAATCCTAAAAAGTTTCTTCGACTGACAAAATCAATGGGGACCCGACCTTAGTGCTAGTAATGGGGAGAAAACAATGACAGTCCATCACGGGGAAGATAATGCACAGATTCGAGAGAAATACATGAGGAATGTGAAGAAGGATGTTCTGATAATGTTTCTGACTAGAGGAAAACAGAAAGACAGAAATTGGAATTACAAGGGGAATTCAAAAAGATAAAACCATCACTATTTTAAGAAGAGTCTAAAGAATAAGTGAAAGCATGGTTAATTGTCATAAGTAAATACATTCATACTTATGACTACAATGATAAACTTAAGGCATGACTAGCAATTTATAAATTAAGGGATAAGGTCACCGTTTGGTGGGAGGAAGTCAAAACTCTGAGAAAAAATGACAAAGAGAAAGTTAAATGGAAATAATTTCAAAAGAATTTTAAGGATAAATACCTAAATCAATGTTATTATGATGAAAAAGCAAAGGAGTTCCATGATTTTAGGTTGGGAGCCTTGACCATGGATGAATATCTGAAATTATTTACCTCCCTATTACGATATGTACCATATATGCAGGAAGAAAACGTCAAGATTCAACATTTTATTAGTAGCCTACCTAACTTTATGAAGGAAAATATGGAATCTGATTACCCAATAACAATGGATGATGTGGTGAAAAAGCCCATATATGTATCAACAAATGAAGCAAAAGAGTAAGGGATCTAAAAGAGGATTGGTTGGAGGGGGAGAAATTTATCCCCAAACAGACAGACAAAAGCTATCAATGGAAGGAATGTAAAATGAAGACCCTTTAGTAAATTTCCAACAAGAAATTAGTCAAAGGTCCCAGCGTCTATTGAAAATAGATAGTCAAAGGGGATTAACAAACCTGTTAATGATCAGCAGCAAAAACAACCCCTGCAATGTTGGGGATGTGGAGAACCCCATTATTACAAAGGCTTCCCGCATAGGGCCATAACGGAACATCTTTCAAACATGCAAGACACTTCAATAGTTGGGGAGGTGAAAAGGAGAATGCCCAGAATTAATGCTGCACTTGACGACCATCAAGCAGAGTACCAACCCACCACGATTGTGTGTGAAGGTATGATCGCTAATCAACCTGTATCTATTTTGTTTGATCCAGGTGCTAGACTAAGCCATGTTAGTCCTATGGTTATAGAGAGATGCCAACTGCAAAGCAGTGAGTTTCAAAAAACTTGGTTAGTTCAGTTAGACATAGGGGCAAAGAGAAGGGTAATTGCAAAAAGAGAGTGTTGTCCTGTAACTATTTCAGGACAACTGATTAATGTTGATATAAATATACTCCCTTTGGGGTTGTAAGATGTACTGATAGGGATGTATTGGTTGGAAGGATGCTGGTCCTTAGTTGATTGCAAGGAAAGATATGTTAGTTACCTTATTAAGTCACGACAAAGAAAGGAAATACAAGGAATCAAGAAAAATATTAGCTTGTGTCCTATTACTGCTAGCCAATTGGGAAAATGCATTAGGAAGGGTCGTCAGATTTATGATGTCCAAGTAGGATACAAATATTCCAAGAGTAAAATGACCTCCTTGGAAAGTATTCCTGTCATTCAAGATTTTGATGATGTTTTTCCTGAATCTATTCCTGGATTACCACCTAAACATGATATCTATTTCATCATTGAATTAGTCCTTGGTGCCACTCCTATTTCCAAAACTCCTTATCACATGAAAATACATGAGTTAACAAAACTCAAAATGCAGCTTCGGGAACTCCTGGGTAAAGGTTACATTCACCCTAGTGTGTCCTCCTGGGGAGGCCCTGCACTATTCATACGGAACAGGGATGAAAACTTGAGGCTATGCTTTCATTATCGTCAATTGAATAAACTAACTATCAAAAATAAATACCCTTTATCATGTATTGACGATTTATTTGATGAAGTGCAGGGAGCTAGTGTGTTCACAAAGATTGATGTAAGGTCCGGCTAACACAAGATAAGCATAAAGGAAGAATATATTTGTAAAACTATGTTCCAAACTCGTTATGGTCATTACAAGTTCGTGGTATTAGCTTTCTACCTTACGAATGCCCTAGCTACTTTTATGAGTCTGATGCATTGTATTTTCCAACCATATTTAGATAATTTTTTACTAATTTTTATTGGCGGCATATTAATTTACTCTAAGAATTAGGTGAAGCATGAAAAACATTTGAGAATAGTGTTACAGAATCTGCGGGACGATCAATTATATGCTAAGTATAGTAAGTGTGCCTTCTTCAAAAGCCGGATACAATATCTGGGTCATGTCATATCAGCAAAGGGTATACTGGTAGATCCTGAAAAGATTAAAAATATTATGGAATGGGCCACCCAAACAATCTTGATGATATTTGATCATTCTTGGGCTTAGCCAGTTACTACCATTGGTTCATTGAAGGATTCTCGAAAATCACCTTTCCTATGACTTCGTTACAGAAAAAGGGGAGAACTTTCCAATGGACAACTAAATGTCAGCAAAGCTTTGAATGATTAAAACAATCTTACTATTGCACCCATAGTAAAAGTAGCAGACCCAGAAAAATATTCCAAGGTTTGCATAGATGCAGGTAAGGAAGGTGATGGCGGAGTATTGATGCAAGAAGGGAAAGTTATAGCATATGAATCCAAAAAATTGAAAAAATATGAGCAACGATATTTTTCCCATGATCTTGAATTAACCACAGTAGTGCAAGCTCTTAAAATGTGGTGAAACTACTTATTGGGAAAGAAATTTATCTTATTAACATCTCATAGTAGTCTTACAAATTTCTTTAACCAATCAAGATTAAATGCCTGACAGGCCAAATGGACAACATTTTTGAGTGAATTTGACTTTGAAATGAAGCACCTTAAGGGAAAGGAAAATTAAGTAGCCGATGCATTAAGCATAAAATTACATTGTATTTATGAAGTGAAATTCAGCTAGGTACAATCAAACCTCCCTGATATAATTAAGGAAGTATCCCTTAAGGACCCAGAGTATGCCTTCCTTTGGTAGCAGGCATTAATCTCAAAAGAAGGGGTAACAATCTGAATATGGTATAAATCTGGATAAAATGCTAACTTTCAGAAACCGAATATATGTTCTGAATCAAAATTTTGTCAAACAAATTATATTGGATGAATTTCATAAAAAACCTTATGCTCCCCACCGAGGGTACCAGAAACTACTCTTTGCCATTAGGAAAGGTTATTTCTGGCCAGGTTTAAGAAAATATCTCACTGAGTAGCTATCTAAATGTTTAAGTGTCAGTTGGTGAAGGAATAACATCAACACACCGTTGGACTACAGCAACCATTGCCCATTCCTGAGTTGAATGGGAGACAATTACTATGGCCTTCATCACCAGTTTACCTCACACCAAGAAGCAACACAAATCAATTATGGTGGTAATTGACAAGCTTAGCAAAATTTCTCATTTCATACCAGTAAAATCGACTTACAAAACTATTGAAATTGCATAAATATTTATGAGGGAAATTTTCGGATTACACATAATACCCAAGGTGGTAATTTCTGGCAGGGATATAAAATTTACATCCACTTTTAGGAAACCCTCTTTTTTTTGGATTGGGTACCTAGATTTAATTTAGAACTTCTTACCATTTGTAGATGGATGGTCAAACAGAGCGAGTGAATCAAATTGTGGAGGATATGTTAAGAATGTTTGGGAAGATTACCTCCAATTAGTGGAGTTTTCTTATAATAATTGATACCACGAGTCCCTTTGAGGTGTTGTATGGAAGAAAGTCTAGGGTGCCGTAGATTAGAATAGTCTTGTCAATAGACTAACATTAGGTCCTCACATGTTAGCCGAGATGGAAGAGATGGTTAAGAAAATCCGTCATATTCTAAAAGTTGGCCAGGAGAGAAAAAAGGTTTATGTAGATAAAAGAAGAACATATAAAGAATTCTAGGTAAGGGATCATGTGTACTTAAGAGTAAAGCCTAGAAAACCCACTTTGTAATGGAAAGGTTGTGCCAAGTTAGCACCCCGGTACTATGGACATTTTCAAGTCTCTGAACAAATTGGACCTGTAGTGTACAAACTTGCATTTCCAAGCCATATCCACGTCCACAATGTTTTCCATGTCTCCTTGTTAAAATAATATGTGTACAACCATTAGCATATAACTAAGTGGGAAAATGTACAGGTAATAAGTTAATATAACAAATGATGTATAATTTGTTGTTTTGAAAAGTTTATGGCGGCAAGCTGTAAAATGTGCAAGTCAAACCAAAAGGAGAGTTTCTGGCAGAACCTCTTTGTATTCTAGATCAGAGATAAACCACCTTGAAGAAATGAGCCACCACCCAAGTTAAAGTGCAATGGAGGCACTTTGGCCTGGAAGAGGCCACCTGGGAAGAAGAGGAGTTTATGTGAAAGCTTATCTGGTGCTATTTTCATAAATCAAGAAGAACACCAAGGACAATGTTCCTCACAAGGGGGAGAAGATGTAACACCCCACATTGCATAGACATTTATTTTGGCTACCATGTTTAACTATGGCTAGAAGGCCAAAACATATTTTACTATTTGATTAATGAATAATTAAGAGTTAAAGTTTTTTACAAGAACTAAAAGAAACAATTGTTAACCTCCTGAGACAGTTAAAAATGGTTACTCATCTCTATCTTGAAAAGAGGAGTTTAAGGAAGGCCTAGGGGGCTAGAGAAGACAGAAAGAAAAAAATATTAGATGGGTGAAGGGAGGAGGGCAATGATACCTAGTGTTCCCTGAGATGGGTGGAATAAACGATTGGGAAAACCTTGAGTACAGTCTGAGATGTATGTGACTTGAGGTTGGGTTGTAAGTCCTCATGCCCAAGATACCTAACTGAAATAGACTCATTTTACTGTTAGGAGGAGGAAGAGCTTGGGGGAGAGTTTGGGGGCAATGACCAGACTCACGGCTGGGTGGTGAGACCTTCTTGAAAAAGAAAAAAGAACTACATAACTACAAGGCAGTGACATATAAGTAATCAAACTCTTCACTTAGTAATCATTAAAGAAAATTATTCCATAATGATTGATGGATAAAAACTAGGATTGTGCTCTGAAACTGAAAACTGTCTGTTTTATTTTTTAAGCTAGTAAGAAGTAGCCTACATATCTAACGAGAGATTTATTATTGGTATGAATGTAGAATAATTTGTGTATTTAAAAAAATATTTAAACTATATTTAAAATACAATTGTTCCTATTACACAGAGAAACATAAAGAAGTTATGTAAAAATATTTAGACAAAGAACCGATAACAATATGTTCAATATGTTTAGTATGTTCAACCGAGAGTAGATTAAATGCTGAGATGATGCAATTCTAATAGTATACACATGCATGAGCCTATTGTATGCACTAAAACTTATAAAACATGTGACAATATTAAGTAAAAAAGGGGCATAAATCTTTCCTCACAATCACAAAATGGAGAAATAAAACCACATATATAGAAACATTCAAATAATAAGAAAAAAATTAGTTCTTCTAAATTTATTAACTATATAGACAGAGCTCACTATGAAATGCAAGGGCTCGATGTAATACTCAGTCGATTCTAGAAAGAAACATGAGTTAAGACAGTGCATAAATATATTCCTAACTTAATCAAATGGAAACATTAAATCCATATTTAGGCTTTATAGTGTGCATTGAAAACGAAATGACAAGCTTCAATATCGAAAGCTGAAAAAAAATTAAAAGAGCTCTAGACCATGGGAAATTAAGTGTATATATCTTCACTGTATTAAAACCCTCAAAATGTTTTCAAATCTAAATTATAGACCTTTCGAAAATAAATTAAAATCAAACCGTTGGCAGGGCCAAAACTACATATGTTTATATTGCAGAGAATTTGGAACAACTCAGTTTGTTGAGTACCCAAAACCAATTTTTAAGCAAAGTATTAAATACAAACTATGGTCGGCTTGTAGCCTCTGTCTAAATATACACTTCCACCCATAAAATCTAGGATATCATCCAGTGGAGAGAATACAAGCATAGACACCATATTTATAAAAACATTCGAGAAAGACAGATTGTCATAGGGTTTCGCAATAAGACCAACCTGGAAAGAAGAAGATGAAAAGCATGAGTAAGGAGGAAGCATCTGAGTCCAGAATGACTACAAGTGTAGGACTTCGACAAATTTTGATACTTGTAGATGCATAGAGAGTGAGTTTAAGGTAAAAACATTTAACGCTAAACCTAAATTAGCATTCAAAGGATTTACAAGATACTTGAGATAGGGCAGTACTAGAATATCAAAGATTGCCTACGCAAAAAAAATCATGTATCATAGCTACTCGAATAGGGAGAGATGGAAAAACCCAAAAGAAAACCTTGTCATAACTATTATTACCTCTTCATGCCCAATAACCTCCAAATTCATCTTCATTTGGAAGGGTAAGCCAGTGGAAACATGTGTTCCCTGCACAGTGGATCGGATGAGCAAAGAAGTATTTCTAGGCACTCTCAAAATAGAGTCGAAATCTAGAAGCATGTATCCAAATCAAGGAATAAAGGAAAAGTTACAAGGTTCCTGCAGGATAAGGTTTGGCACCGTTGTCCATTGAAACATGTATGGGCAAACTGAAACCCTCCTTGTTGTAGTAAAGGCCTAGTCAAGTTGCAGAACAGATAATCAAAGAAATCAAATGACCCAAATGAAACCACTTGTGGCAGGATGCTGAGGGAGCGATTACGACATTAAACCCTGGGCATCGAGGACCATTGGATCGAAAAAGCCAAATCAAATTCAGAAAGCTAAGCCAGGTGTCATAATAAACAGATCATTATGACTCATAGTTAATAAGATCACCACCCATCTTGAAAACTTCATCATTTTTCAAATTCACCAATCAAATCCATGTGACTTTTATCTATACATAAATGTGTATAGGCATTACTTATAGAGGCGACAATTTTTTCTGGAAGAGACATTTTATTAAAATTTAGTAAGAAATAAAAAAAAAATAATAATTGTTAAAGTGTTTAAATCGTTTTATTTATTTATGATAAAAATGAATTCAACATTATAACTTCTGAACCACCCAATATCCTGAAGTTTCATAATTTTAACCCAGATCTCTAAAAAAATTGAACCAGATTTTATTAAAATTTTAGAGAAATTTCTATTATTTCCGAGGCAAATTCTATTATTTTCAAGCCAAAATTGTTACCTCAATAAAATACCATTAAAGTGTATATATTAGTTTCATATTAATAGAAGTTAGAAATTAAGTTGGTTCCATCAGCTTTAGTGACATCTCTGTAATGATTGATGAGGTTACTTGCCAGCGTCGTCTATATAGCATCAGCTCCCAACTCCCAACGTCATGAGTAACTCGTGCTTAATTATTTTGACAAAAGTTTCTGTTATTAATAAAGTATATAAGTGTAGCGAAGTTGTTTATAGTTGTTTTTTATGAATGCCTTTACATAATAATATCGAGAGTAATAACTAGCCATGGTATCAGATGTAGCAAGGAAACGTGGTAAACTATAAATTAACAAACAAATACTGTAAAGCATAAATTTGAGAAGAATTGTGACATATAAAAAATATAGAAGAGAAGGATTGGCGTCACCATTTATACAATCAATACTTTTCTGCAAGTGGATATTTTCTTTCACCATTTATACAATCAGTGCATAAATTAAAGATTCTCATAATTGTCAATCATAATTTTGAGTGTGCTACACCCAAAGGCATATCATGCTTTTCTTCATTAACTCTGCTAAAAGTTGTTCAGTTAGAGAGTAATTTATTTTAGGTCATGTTTTCATTTATCGGTGTTGGTTATTATAGGTCCAAGAAAAAAGGCCACTTTTTTCTTCTTCCTTTTCATTTTGGTGTTCTTTTTGAAAAATGAAAATGACTTCCATAGAAAGTTTTGATATCTATGATAAGGACTAGAATCTAATAAATGGAAATGTCATGTTGATCGACTCTAAAATTTGATATGAAATGGAAATTATAAAATTAAAATAATAGAAATTATGAACTCTACCCAGCAAAAGAGATAATAAAGATACAAAAATATTTATTTTGCAGGTCTAATATAAAGAGAAACTATAACAAAGACCACATGAATCTATTGCAATAAAGATACACAAATATTTATTTTTCAGGTCCAGTATAAAGAGAAACTATAACAAAGACTACATGAATCTATTGCAATTAATCTTTGCTAAAAACATAAGAATAATTGAATGGGAATAACAAATGTCCTCATATTCATATATTGTAGTTTTACTCCACTTCCTAATTCTTAGTAACATCTTTTAATTTGAAGCATCTTATTTGAAGATAAGCTAGTTCAATTTAAGCCACCTTTTCAATAGTTTTGCAAAGTTTAAAACTCAGTGGTTGAGAGAAGAATATTATTCAATGGTGTTGGTTGTGATACTACTTTCTTCATTCAAATAATTTTGGACATGAGTCTTCAATAGTGATATGGCTCAGGACTCTAAATCATCCACCAAAAATTGTAGAAGTCAAAGGAATGACATATCTTGTCATTCCTAGTAACTCGTGGTGGATTTTTATTAGGACCTTTTATGTTTCTATAATTAGCATTTCAATCAATAGATCAAAGGTCTTGTGTCTCCTTTTTTGTCTTTAATTATTCTATTAATTACATTTTCTCTTAATTTGCTAACCATCTATAATTTCTCTTTAAACATAGTTACCTATCAAACGAGAAAATTACCTAGTACCTGTTTTTTTAAGGGAGCAAAAAAAGCCCCTGATTTTGAAAAGTGGTTATTCAAAATAACCTTTTTTTTAGCATATTTTTGGCACTTGCAATTTTCTTATGAACATTTTTTTTTAGATGTGAATGATTTTCATGTTGACTTTGACAAGTGTTGGTGTAGCATCAATCCCCTTCATTTAGAGAGTTTATTTTTGACACTTTACATTTTCTAATGTCTTCTTCTTCACCGAAATATTTATTGTTAAGTGTGTTTATATATGTGTTTTTTTTTTCAACTTTTTTTGTAATAAAATCTTCATTTTTTCTAATACTTAAAGAAATTTAAAAGGGGTGATTATTTTAAATTTAGGATTTTATATATGTTTATGTATTTTTAATTAATATTTCAATGCACATCAAATAATTCTCGCTAAAAATCCAATATTTTGAAACATATGACAAGAAATACACATTTTCAATATAAATAAAATGAAAAAAATACACATTTTGAGGTTTTTTTTATTAAAAATCACATGGTAAATAAATGATTTTTATGGGAAAATCATAACAAAAAAACTTTAGATAATAACATTTTTTATGAATTTTATATCAAAAATTAATAGTAATAATTGTTTTTTTGCAAAAAATAATGATTCGCACAAAAATTAAAGTGAAAATTAGATAATACAAATATTGAACATATAACAACAATAATGAAATACTCATTGTTCTCATAAAATCTCAAAGCCTAAGCATTACAAGTAACACTGATGAATAACTCTCAAAATTGAGCTTTATTTGCAAGCATAACTTCAACTTAATCAATTATAATATAAACTAATCCATGTTCAACATCTTCCATCCCTTCATGAATGTATTGTTCCATAATGTGTTTTGCTTCAACTTGGTCATTGTCCTCTTATAATGGATCTTTCATATCTGCAAATCTTCCAAAGTGTCATTTTCGAATCATTCCATATAACGGTGGTTGAGGTTCCTTTGCCTTTCTGGCCACATGTGATTCATTAAAACTCCCTATCTCTCCTTTTGTATCTTTATCCTCATATGTTAGTTTTCTTACAACAATATCATGAACCCATACTTGACTATGACTCTTCCCATCTACTCGATTCATAAGAATTGGCTTATAACTATCATATTTTGTCCAACATTCAATATGAATGAACTCGCAATCATTTATACTAGTCTGATCTTCGGAAGAAACAAGATTTTAATTTTGTCCGTAACATGACATACTGAAAGTTTAATTAAATTGTAAATAAATATTTCTTTTAACATTAATTAAACATAAAATTTAATGTCTTACCATGTATGCTGCATCCTTAAATTTTATTTTCTCTTGAACCTTGTTAATAAGATTACAAACTATGTGTCAAAATGAAATTTCACAAATCTCCAAAGTGGTAATTTTGTGGCTTCTTGAAAGCTCGTAACCACTTTACTAAAATCTTGATAAGTATAAGATTCACTATCATATCCAATGTCTGGTAAATTGAAACCATGAGGAATATGTGCAATAACTAGGGAATATTCCCTTTTAGGTATGTGTTTTGCAATGTCTTCACAATCACCTTGTATTATTTGGTATTGGATAGTGTTGAGCCCATTCCATATGAAATGAGTAAGAATAGGATAAATTTCAACATTGCTAAGATGCTTCTTTTCAAACTTTCAATCTTAATTTTTTCAATAAATCTTTTGAAAGTACTTGGTACTCCATTTTCATCCTTCTTCGACATCTTTAATGAAATCTAAAATATATATGTATAAGTAATAAAATAAAAATAGTTTACATATAAATAAAATAAATGTATGAATCAACATACCTTATTGAATGCAAGATAAAAATCTTTAAGTGTTTTTGTAGAACTTGATTCTGGTAGCTGCGCACAACATCATCCCAACCCTCTTCATTCAACATTTTAACCATATGTTCTTGTATTTTCATATCAATATTCTAATTGAATAAACAAAGTAAAAATTGTTAATATAGGGATATGTATAACAAATGATATCAACAACAATATTCTATATTTAAAATAAAATTATAATCCAAGAAAAAGTAAAAATAATTCAACAGGCCTACTTTTGAAATTCTGTGCACAATTCATCCATTGATAATTCACCTAACTTCACATTTCATAGTATTGATTTGATTAGTTTCTCATCCTTCACTCCTTTTATTATTCTCCAAGATGTGTGTAGGTTTTAACACTGTACAGAAATTGCCTGCATACGAATTCTAACGCACATAAAATAAAAAATGCAAGAGCATAACACCTAAAACACATATACACAGATATTTTCCCGTGGATCCCAAAACTGGGACTACCAGCTTCATTTTTCATTATGTTCCTTTTAATGTTATAATACATAATTATACATGCTGAAGCATCCAATACCATGGACTGAAAACAATCTCGTCCAATACCATGGACTGAAAACCATCGCGTCCAAAAACATGTGCGAAAATCATGCACAAAACCATAGGTGGGTCCACCCATCCTAACATAGGGTCCAAAACCAAAATTTTATGGGTCACTACCTCGGACCCCATAAGGTGGGGCTATGGGTATGCCTCAAACCCTCTGTGACCCCCCCACTACATAATTGATGCAATGAAAGGGGGCTCTGCCCCCCTTCTAACCCCCCAGTTAACTACGTGGGCTAGTCGTGGAAAGAATATAACACAACCCAACATTCTCCCGCTTGTTGTTTTCTTTCCACGGGGGGGCAAAAGAGAGCTTAGTCATTTTTCCAGCCCTGAAATGCCCATTGTCTCTCTACACCAAGAGAACTTCTCAGAGCTCACAGATTTTTTCAATGTATATGCAGTATTCTCCAAAGTGTCCACCTTTAAAAACAACACCATTTTGTCTTCTATCATATCCCTCACAAAGTGATATTGAACATCAATGTGCTTTGTCTTTGAATGGTAAGCAGGGTTCTTTGCCAAGAAAATTGGACTTTGGCTGTCACAGTCTATCGTTATACCACCCTGTATTAACCCCATACTTGAACACAATCTTTGCAACCAAATTGCTTCCTTTCTTGCATGAGTGGCTACCATGTATTCTGCCTCTATAGTTGATAGTGTCACTATAGATTGTTTCTTAATCATCCAACTGACTGCACCTCCAAATAGGTTAAACACATACCCACTTGTAGATCTTATTTACTCCAGATCTCGAGCCCAATTTGCATCAACAAAAACACGAATATCAAACATTTTGTCTAATCCTGGTCTTCCTTGATAGCACAAACCATAATCACTAGTGCCACACAAATACTTGAAAACCCGCTTCACTGCTGTCCAGTGCTTCTTCTCTAGTTTTGACATAAACCTGCTCAATACTCCCACCGTATGCGCAATTTATGGTCTAGCATAGACCATTGGATTCATTAGGCTACTGAAAACACTTGCATATGGAACATGAGACATATCCTCTTCCTCTTCTTCTGTCTTGGGATACTTTTCAATAGATAACTTTACACCTATAGGAATAGGAACCTTCACAAGTTTACTATCCTGCATATTAAAACTTTGCAGTACTGTCTTAATCTCTTTTAATTTCCATGCCCAAAATATAGTTTGCAACACCAATATCTTTCATGTTGAATTTGGAGGACAATTGGGTCTTCAAATCCTGGATAATTTCTTTGTTATTTTCAACTAGCAACATATCATCCACATACAACACCAGATAAATAACATGGTCATCAATTAATTTAAAATACACACAGTGATCTTCTTTGCTTCTGGTGAAGCCAAGTCCCCGTATAAATGTATCAAATTTTTGATACCACATCCTCGGTGACTGTTTTAACCCATATAGAGACTTCTTTAACTTGCATACCAGTTCTTTCTTACCCTTCACTGCAAAGCCTTCAGGTTGCTTCATGTAGATTTCCTCTTCCAGATCCTTGTGAAGAAATGTTGTCTTCACATCCATCTCTTCTACCTCAAAATCAAAATAAGCAACAACAAATAAAAGTAATCTAATAGAAGTTACCTTGGAAACAAGAGAAAAAATATCACCAAAATCTATTCCCGACACATGGGAATAACCTTTTTCTACCAACCGAGCTTTGTATTTCTCCACCTTTCCTTTTGCATTTGTCTTCTTCTTGAATGCTCATTTGTTGCCAATGGGTTTCCTTCCAGCCAGCAACTCCACTAGATCCCAAGCCTCATTTTTGTGCAAAGATGCTATTTCATCAACCATGGCCTCATTCCAGAGTTTTCCATCCTCTGAATCTACTACTTCCTTTACAGTTCTAGGATCATCATCAGTAATTGATAAAGAAAAATTTGAATAGAAAGCATATGGACTATACCTTTTTGGCTACCTTATTTCTCGAATTGATCTTCTCACAGCTGGATTTTGTGGCTCCTCATCTTCTAATTCCTCCTCTGCTATAGAGTTTGATTCTTCCTCCTTTAGCTCAAACTCTATCTTCTCAGGTTCCTTTAGTTGGACTTCATTTTTAATAACATATTTCACCTCTCTGAACACCACATCTTAGTTATACATAACTTTCCTTGTTACTGGATTCCAAAGCTTATAACCCTTTAAATCATCCTTATACCCAATAAAGATGCACTTTTCAAATTTACTATCCAAATTGGTTCTCTTCTCCTTTGGAACATGTACATATGCATCATAGCCAAATACCCTCATATGTGAAAGAGAGGGTTTCATACTAGTCCATACCTCTTGTGGAGTCTTATCCTCCAACGCTGATGAAGGTGATCTGTTGACCAGGTAACAAGCTGTCTCCATTGCCTCTACCCAGAATTCTTGTCCTAACCTAGCACGACTGAGCATGCTTCTTGCCCTTTTCATCAATGTCTTGTTCATTCTTTCTACAACTCCATTTTTTTGAGGTGTATATGGAGTATTCTTATGCCACGCTTCTTATATAATTCTTCAAATTCCTTGCTACAAAACTCTCCACCGTTATCTATTCTTAGCACCTTTATCTTCTTCTTTGTCTGATTTTCTATGAGGGCCTTAAATTCTTTAAACTTGTCAAAGGCTTTAGATTTCTTATTAAAGAAATATATCCATGTATTCCTTAAGAATTCATCTATAAATGATACATAGTACACAGACTTACCCAGTGATGGAACCTTCATAGGTCCAAACACATCACTGTGCACAAGTTCTAATATTTGTTTCACCCTCTTACTACCATAGGTGAAACTCACCTGATTCTGCTTCCCATATACACAATTTTCATAGAAATCAAAATCCAGAGAGCTATTAGTCATACTTTCTACCATACCTTTACCATGAAGTATTTGAAGGCCCTTCTCTCCAATATGCCCAAGCCTTTGATGCCACAACATGGTCTTCTCTCCAGAGACCACTAGATTTTTTGCTCCACTTCTAGGAACCATAGAACTGTTGCACCCATCAATAACAGTGCTACCTTGCATCTTGTATAGAGTTCCAATTCGAACTCCCCACATCAATACCAGTGCTCCACGAACGATTTTGCAGGTATCCTTCTCGAACACTATTTTTACACCTAAATCATCCAGCTTGCTTACAGAAATAAGATTTTTGGCCAATGCAAGAACATGCAGAACACCCGGAAGTGTTCTAACCCTTCCACCTTGCAACTTCAACTTTACTTTTCCACGACCAACAATTCTAGCCTTCCGATCATCCCTTAAGAAGAAATCACCACCATCATATTTCTCATACTCGTAGAACCACTCTCTATGGGGAGTGAAGTGAAAGGATGCACCTGAGTCAATCAACCATGCCTCATGATCTACATGTGTACTTGAAGAAGCCAAGTACACATCCCCACCTTCATTTGAGGTGGTTTTCACCTCTGCAAAAGGAGCATCATCAGATCCCTTTCCTTTATCAGGAGCTTTAGATTTACAGTCCCTTTCGAAGTGCCCTTCCTTTTTGCATTTCTAGCACACCACCTTCAGTGGTTTTCCTAGAGATTTAGATCTCCCTGTAGATTTAGATCTCCCACTCGATGACTTATTTTTGTTTCTCTTTTGGGACCGCCCTCATATAGACAAGGTATCACCAGTCTGGATTTCCATATTTTTCCATCTCATCTCATCCATCAACAAGGATGAGACTATTTCATCAAACTACAAGGCAGTTGCATTGCTACCTATTGCAATAACCAGACTATCCCACGAATTTGATAGAGAACACAAAAAACTGACGCACTTATCTTCATCTGAATTTTTAATATCAACAGATGCTAACTGACTTACCACAATATTAAATGTGTTTACATGCTCTGTCACCGAGTCTCCATCTTTCATCCTCAGGTTATATAGCTTTTTCCACAGGGACAGTTTATTCACCAGAGACTTAGATTGGTACAAAGTCGCTAACTTGTCCCACAAAACCTTCGTCATAGCTTCCCTTGATACATTCAGCAATCCTAAAGTTGAGACACACGATCGTATCTTGCTCTTTGCCTTCTGATCCAACTTCTTTCATTCTTCATCGGACACTCCCATTGGTTTAGTACCCTAATCTATTACGATCCACTGATCTTTATCCACCAACAGGTCCTCCATCTTGAGTTTCCACAACTCAAAACTCTGACCATTAAATTTCTCAATCTATATCTTTCCATTGCTTTCCATCTTCTTTCACCAGCAGAATCGATCTCGTAGATCTCCCACTGAACAAGGTCTACCACAGGCCCGAGTGAAACCCCTTAGAAACAAAGGTGTCCCCTTGAAGCCAAAAATGCTCTGATACCAAATCTAGGTTTTAACCCCATATAGAAATTACCTGCATACGAATTCTAAAACACATAAAATAAAAAATGCAAGAGCATAACACATAAAAAGATATACACAAAGATTTTCCCCTAGATCCCAAAACCAGGACTACCAGCTTGATTTTTCATTATGTTCCTTTCAATATTATAAAACATATTTATGCATGCCAAAGCATCCAATACCATGGAGCAAAAACCATCGTATCCAATACCATGGACCGAAAACCATCGTTTCCAAAAACATGTGCGAAAATAATGCACAAAACCATAGGTGGGTCTTCCCATCCTAACATAGGGTCCAAAACCAAAATTTTCCGAGGTTATGGGTATGCCTCAAACCCCCTGTGACCCCACCCCCCCGGCCCCCCCGCTACATAATCGATGCAATGAAAGGGGGCTCCGCTCCCCCTCCAACCCCCCGGTTAACTATGTGGGCTAGTCGTGGGAAGAATATAACAGAAGCCAACAATGTGATAGTCATATCATCTCGAAGATGCTTCATTCCAGGACTTGTCTTATTGTTGGTACATATTATGGGTTTTCAATTTCTATCCTTCTGATTTTTTATGGAAATATTCTCCCACCAGTCAAAAATCGCATCAATTAATTCTCGTATCTCCCCAGTTCTAAATGCCAACTAAAAGATGTTATTCATGCCTCTGAATAAATGTGAATTTACTTTGTCACCTTTTGAATTGATTTAATCCTCAATTTGATATCATGTTTCCATTAAACATTCCTTCTGAAAGCTTAGGTTGTCTTTTGTCTTATCCCCACCACATTTTTCTACAAATTCATTATGAATAAATCTAACCCTTTGGATGAAAGTCATAGACATTATATACCCATTATCTGCATTATGATCCCATGCCAATAATTTTTCTTTTTTTTTTTGTTAAACCAACGTAAATGATGCATCTCACTGTTTGAAAAAGAAAGTTATTGGGATATTCCTCAATCAATTGTATTTTTCCCTCTGTTGAATGGTTCCCTCAAATTACATAATATTTATATTCAAAATATGGTGTCCTATCAAATCCCTGTTTGTTGGGAACTTCATTTGGATCAAGAATAAATAATATAATCCACCACATGCACATATGGATTGAACCTGAACAACGTTCTCAAATTATGCACATGTAAGTGATGTTTGTTTCTAAGTTGATATTTATATTGTCCTTCATTTGGATTATAGAATTTGTGGTTGTTGCAAATAGTATCAGAGCCTTAGGTTTGCACACTGAGACTTCTGGGATATATATATATATATATATATATATATAATATATATATATAATAATATATATATATATATATATATATATATATATATATATAAAATATATATATATATATAAACTAAGTAAATGTGAATGTGAACACAGAGATCAGCATGAAGGATCAAAATGTAGAGGGGTTCCAGACCACAGAACCAACCAAAGGAAAGTTATGTATGGGCCAAACTTGACATATGGATATAATTGGGAGAAGAATATCGACAAGCCAATCCTACCCTACTAAAGAATGTTCAACATTTACATGCTGAGATGATAAACTTAAGGACAGATAATTAATGGTCGTGGAAAGAGTAAGAGAGAATCCTTAAAAAAATTTCTGACCGACAGAATCAACAGGGACCAGACACTAGTGCTAGTAATGGGGAGAAAACAATGATAGTCCATTGCGGAGAAGATAATGTAGATTTGGGAGAAATACATGACGAAGATGAAGAAGGACGTTCTGATAATGTTTCCGACTAGAGGAAAACAAAAAGACAGAAATTGGAATTAGAAGGGGAATTCAAAAAGATAAAACCATCACTCTTTCAAGGACAGTCTGAAGAAGAAGTGGAAGCATGGTTAATTGAAATGAGTAAATACTTTCAAATTATGACTAAACTGATAAACTTAAGGCACGACTAGTATTTTATCAATTAAGGGGTAACGCCACCCTTTGGTGGGAGGAAGTCAAAACTGTGAGAAAAAATGACGAAGAGAAAGTTAAATGGGAAGAATTTGAAAAGCATTTTAAGGATAAATATTTAACTGAACATTATTATGATGAAAATTCAAAGGAGATCAATGATTTAAGGTTGGGAGCCTTTACCATGGATGAATATGTGAAACAATTTACCTCCCTATTATGGTATGTATCATATATGCTGGAAGAAAAGGCCAAGATTCAATGTTTTATTAGTATCCTACCCAACTTTTGAAGGAAAAGACTGAATTTGACTACACAAGAACAATTGAAGATGTGGTGAAAAACTTGGTATCTGTTATCAGGAAATGAAACAAAAGAGTGAGGAATCTAAAGGAGGATTAGGCTGGAGGGAATAAATTTATCCCTAAACAAACAAACAAAAGCTACAACAAAGATCCTTCTGTAAATTTCCAGCAAGAAATTACTTAAAGGTTGCAGCATCCACTGAAAATAGACAATTGGAGGGGATTAATAAACCTGTTAATGGTCACCAACATAAACAACCCCTACAATGTTGGGTATGTGGAGAACCCCATTATTACGAAAACTGCCCACATAGAGCTAGAACAAAACATCTTCCAAACATGCAAGAAGCTCCAACAGTTTGGGAGGTGGCATGGAGTATCCCCAAAATTAATGCTACACTTGACGACAATCAAGCAGAGTACCAACCCACCATGATTTAGTGTGAAGCTATGATTGCTAATCAACCTATCTCTCTTTTGTTTTATCCGAGTGCTAGACTAAGCTATGTTAGTCCTATGGTTGTAAAGAGATGCCAACTTCAAAGTAGTAAGTTTCAAAAACCTTGGTTAGTTCAATTAGCCATAAGGGCAAAGAGAAGGGTAACTACGAAAACACAGTGTTGTCTTGTAACTATTTCAGGACAACCGATTTATGTTGATATAAATATAATCCATTTGGGTTCATACGAAGTACTAATAGGGATGTAATGGTTGGAAGGACACTGGTCCTTAGTTGATTGCAAGGAAAAATCTGTTAGTTACCTTACTGAGTTGAAGCAGAGAAAGGAAATACAACGAATCAAGAAAAATATTAAGTTGCATCTTGTTATTGCTACCCAGTTGGGAAAATGCATTAGGAAGGGTTGTTAGATTTATGCTATCCAAGTAGCATACAAAATTTCCAAGAGTAAAATGACCTCCTTGGAAAATATTCCCGTCGCTCAAGATTTTGTTGGTGTTTCCTAAATCCATTCTTGGATTACCACCTAAACATGATATTGATTTCACGATTGAATTAGTCCTTGGTGCCACTCCTATTTCTAGAACTCCTTATTGCATGAGCATACCTGAGCTAAAAAAACTCAAAAAGCAGCTTCACGAACTCTTGGATAAAGGTTACATTCTCCCCATTCATACAAAATAAGGACAGAACCTTGAGGCTATGAATTGATTATCACCAATTGAATAAACTGACTATAAGAAATAAATACCCTCTACCATGTATTGATGATTTATTTGATGAAGTGCAGGGAGCTAGTGTGTTCTCAAAAATTGATCTAAGGTTCAGCTACCACAAAATAAGCATAAAGGAAGAAGATATTTGTAAAACTACATTTTGAACTTTTATGAGTCTAATGCATGGTATTTTCTAGCCATATTTAGATAAGTTTGTGCTATTTTTTATCAGAAACATATTAATTTACTCTAAGAATCAGGTGGAGCATGAAAATCGCTTGAGAATAGTGTTGCAGACTCTGGAGGACAATCAATTATACGCTAAGTATAGTAAGTGTGACTTCCTCAAAAGTCAGATACAATATCTGGGTCATGTCAAATCATCAGAGGGTATAGCAGTGGATCTATAAAAGATTAAAAATATTACGGAATGGGCCACCCGAAGAATGTTGCTGATATTAGATCATTCTTGGACTTAGCTGGTTACTACCATCGGTTCATTGAAGGATTCTCGAAATTGCATGTCCTATGACCTCGTTACACAAAAAGGGGCAAACTTTATGATGGACAACTAAATGCTAGCAAAGCTTTGAATGATTAAAATAATTACTTGCTACTGAACCCGTACTAAAAGTAGCAGACCTAGAAAAATATTTCTTGGTTTGCACAGAGGCAATTAAGGAAGGTGATGGTGGAGTATTGACACAAGAAAGGAAACTTATAGCTTATGAATCCCACAAATTGAAAAAATATGAGCATCGATATTCTTCCTATGATGTTGAATTAACGACACTAGTGCATGCGCTTAAAATGTGGTGACACTACTTATTGGGAAAGAAATTTATGTTATTAAGAGATTATAGCAGTCTTACAAATTGCTTTAACTAATCCAGCTTAGATGCCCGACAGGCCGGATGGACAATATTTTTGAGCGGATTTGACTTTGAAATGAGGCACCTTAATGGAAAGGAAAATCGAGTAGCCGACACATTAAGTATAAAATTACATCGTATTTATGAAATGCAATTCAACCATGTACGATCAAACCTCCATGATATAATTAATGAAGCATCCCTTAAGGACCTAGGGTATGCCTTCCTTTGGTAGCAGGAATTTGAATCTCAAAAGAAGGGGGAACAATCTGAATATGGTATAAATCTGGATAAAATGCTAACTTTCACTGAATATATATTTCTAATCACAATTCTGTCAAACAATTGATATTGGATGGATTTCATAGAAAATCTTATGCTGCCCACCCAGGGTACGGAAAACTACTTTCTGCCATTAGGAAAGGTTATTTCTAGCTAGTTTTAAGAAAATATATCACCGACTACCTATCTAAATGTTTGGAGTGTTAGTTGGTGAAGTCGTAACATCAGCACCCCGTTGGACCACTGCAACCATTGTCCATTCCTGAGTGGAAATGGGAGATAATTACTCTGGCCTTCATCACTAGTTTACCTTGCACAAAGAAGCAACACAAATCAATTATGGTGGAGGTTGACAAGCTAAGCAAGACCACTCATTTCATACCATTAAAATCCACTTACAAAATTGTTGAAATTGCAGTCATATTTATAAGCGAAATTTTCCAATTGCACATAATACCCAAGGTGGTAATTTCTGACATGGATGTAAAATTTACATCCACTTTTTGGAAAATAATCTTTTCTGGATTGGGTACCTAGATTCAATTTAGTACTACTTACCATCCGTAGATGAATGGTCAAATAGAGCGAGTGAATCAAATTCTGGAGGATATGTTAAGAATGTTTGTGATGCAACAACCACATAAGTGGAAGATTACATCCATTTAGTGGATTTTTCTTATAATAACGGATACCACGAGTCATTGGGCATGAGTCCCTTTGAGGTTTTGTATGGAAGAAAGTGCAAGGTACCCATAGGTTGGAATATTTCTGTCAATAGACTAACATTAGGTCCTGACATGTTAGCTGAGATGGAAGAGAAAATTAAGAAAATCCATCAAAATCTAAAAGTTGCCCAGGATAGACAAAAGGTTTATGCAGATAACAGAAGAACATATAAAGAATTCCAGGTAGGGGATCATGTGTACTTGAGAGTAAAGCCTCGAAAAACCACTTTGCAATGGATAGGTTGTGCTAAGTTAGCATCCCGATACTGTGGACCTTTTCAAGACTATGAACGGATTGGACATGTAGCATACAAACATGCATTCCAAAGCCATATCTAGGTCCACAATGCTTTCCATGTCACCCTGTTAAAAAAATATGTGTACAACCCTTAGCATATAATTAATTGGGAAAATGTATAGGAAATAAGTTAATAGAACAAATGATGTACAATTTGTTGTTTTGAAAAGTTTCTACCAGGAAGTTGTAAAATGTGCAGGTCGAACTGAAAGGAGAGGTTCTGGAAAAACCTCTTCGTATTATTGATTGCAGAGAAACCACTTTGTGAAAATGAGCCATCACCCAAGTTAAAGTGCAATGGAAGTACTTTGGCCCAGAAGAGGCCACCTAGGAAGAAGAGGAGTTTATGTGGAAAGCTTATCCGATGCTATTTTCATAAATCATGAAGAACACTAGGGACAATGTTCCTCGAAAGGGGGGGAAGATGTAACACCCCACATTGCATAGACAGTTATTTTGGCTACCATTTTTTACTTATTACTTTATCTTTGTACTTTGTTGAGATGGAATATTAAAGAACTATGGTTGGAAGGCTAGAACATATTTTACTATTTGATTAATGAATAATTAAGAGTTAAAATATTTTGACAAGAACTGAAAAAAACAGTTTTTCACCTCCCGAGACAATTAAAAGTGGTTACTCATCTATATCCTAAAAAGAGGAGTTCAAGAAAGGCATAGGAGGCTAGAGACGATCGAAAGAAAAAAAATATTAAAAGGGTGAAGGGAGCAGGACAATGCTACCCAAAGTTCCTTGAGCTAGGTGCAATAAACCAGTGGGAAAACCTTGAGTACAGTTTGAGAGGTATGTGACTTGAGGTTGGACTGTGAGTCCCCATGCCCAGGATACCTGACTGTAATATACTCATTTTACTATTAGGAGGAGGAAGAGCTCAGGGGAGAGTCTCGGCGTAATTGCGAGACTCAAGGCTGGGTGGCAAGACTTCCTGGAAAAAAAGAGAACTACATAACTACAAGGGAGTGAACAGATAAGTAATAAAACCCCTGACTAAGTAATCATTAACTAAAATGATTCCATAGTGATTGATGGATAAAAATCAAGATTGTGCTCTGCTAGTTAAATTGAAAATTGTTTGTTTTATATTTTAATCTAGTAAGAAGTAGCCTACATATCTAACCAAAGATTTATTAATGGTATGAATGTAGAATAATTTAAATAGAGAATTAAGCTATATTTAAAATACACAATTGTTCCTGTTACGCAGAGAAATAGAAAGCAGTTATAAACAAATATTTAGACAAAGAACCATTAACAATATGTTCAATATGTTTAGTATGTTCAACGGAGAGTAGCTTAAATGTTGAGACAGAGAAATGCTAATATTATAACTTGCACAAGCCTACTGTATATCGTACACCTTATAAAACATGTGACCATCTTAAGTAACAACTTGCATAATTCTTTCCTAACAATTAGAAAACGGAGAAATAAAACCACATATATGGAAACTTTCAAACATTAAGAACACAATTAGTTCTTCTAAATTTATTAACTACAGAAAAAAAAAAGCTCATTATCAAATGCAAGGGCTTGAAGTAATACTCTTTCGATTCGAGAGAGAAACACGAGTTAACATAATCCATAAATATATTCATAACTTAATCAAACGAAAACGTTAAATCCATATTCAGGCTCTATATAGTCCATTGAAAACGAAATGACAAGCTTCGATATCAGAAGTCGAACAAAAATTAAAAGAGCTCTAAACCATGGGAAGTTAATTGTATATATCGTTACTACGTTCAAACCCTCAAAATGTTTTCAAATCAAAATTACAGCCCTTTCAAAAATAAATTAAAATCAAACCCTCGGCAGGGCCATAACTACATATGTTTATAACATGGAGAATTTGGAACAACTCAGTTTGTTGAGTACCAAAAACCCCTTTTCAGCAAAGTATCGAATACAAAATATGGTTGGCTTGTAGCCTCTACCTAAATATACACTTCCACCTAGAAAAGGCAAGATATCATCTAATGGAGAGATTACAAGCATAGCCACCATATTCATGAAAACATTCGTGGAAGATAGGCCATCGTAGGGTTTCGCAATAAGACCAACTTGGAAACAAGAAGGTGGCAACCATGAGTAAGGAGGAAGGATCTGAGCCCATCACGACCACAAGTGAAGGACTTCGGCAAATTTTGATACTTGTAGATGCATAGAGAGTGAGTTTAAAGTAAAAACCCTTAACGCTAAACTTAAATTAGCATTCAGAGGATTTGCAAGATACTTGAGACAAGGTAGTGCTGGAATATCGAAGCCCACCTATGCCAAAAACCCATGTATCAAGTTAATAGATGCTTGAATTGGGGGAGTTGGAAAAATCCAAAAGCAAACCCTGTCATAACTATTATTACCTTTTCGAGCCTGATAACCTACTCATCCTCATCTCATAGGGTAAACTAGCAGAAACATGCATTCCCTCCATAGTGGACCAGATCAACAGAGAAGTATTTTTTGGCACTTTCGAAATAGAGTCGAAATCTGGAAGCATGTATCCAAATCAAGGAAGAAAGGAAAAGTTGCAGGGTACCTTCAAGATAAGGTTTGGCACCGTTCTTCATCGAAACAAGTATGGGCAAACTGAAACCCTCGTTGTTGCAGTAAAGACTTAGTCTAGTTGCAGAGCAAAGAGTCAGAGAAATCGAATGACCCAAATGAAACCACTTGCGGCAGGACATTAAGGGAGTGGTTACGACATTAAACCCTGGGCGTCGAGGACCGTCGGATCACCAAACCCAAATCAAAGGGAGTAAGCTACACCAGGTGTCCCAAGCTACCAAATCCTTCTTGTGTTGGACATCATAACATTAAACTTATGAGTAGCATGTGTCATGTGTTGTACTACCGACTTTACTTCCCTTTGAAAATAACATGGTAAGTTGATATATTAACCATTGTCAGATGGTAAGTTGATATATGTGATCACATGGTAAAGATTTAGTATTTGTACAGTTTTTTTTAGGTTAATATTTGTTGTTGTAATATGTGTTACAATACTTTAAAATCATAGTAAATGAGTTTTAATTTTAATTTTTATTTTATTTCTAAGTCACATTTATTCATAAAAAATTAATGATTGTATGTTTTAAAATCATGATAAATAATCTAATAAAATAACGATGATTATAGGATAACAAGAGTTAATTTTAATTTTAATTTACTTTTCTTATTATTTAATAAATTAAAATAATTATTCTCTTCTTAATGCAAGTAAAAGAATTTCTTTGTCTTAAGGAACAGAAAAGAAGAAATGCACTCCTCACAATTCACGAAATTAAATACATAATAAAAAAACTTTCAATGATAAAAAATAACTTATTTAATATTTTAAAGTAAATAAAACTTATTTAATATTTTTAAAGTAAATAACTTATTTAATATTTTTAAAGTAATCTAAAACATACATATATTTTATATAGTCCAGCCATAATTAAAAAAAAAAAAAAAAACGAAACACAGCATTTATATCACCAAAAAAATGATAATCACGGAAAAAAAACGTAACAAAAAACATATAATACATTTTAGTCAATACGTAAAAATAAAAATCAAAATTTCATATAATAAATAATTAAAAAAAATACACCATATAAAAAAAATTATATTTCTTGATATTACCATCAAATTTATATCTTACTTACCACCACTAATTTAGAATATATATGTTTGTGAGAATAATTTTGGCAAAATTACATTGTCTGAGTGTGGTTCAAAACCACACTGGTTGATTCGAAATATGTGATTTTACCGAAATTATTCTCACAAACAAAAATTATGGATCACAGAACTCTGAATTCTAGAATATATATGCTTGAGTGATAAATAAATAAATAAAAACCATTTTATTTTTAAATTTTTATTTATATATCTTATTAGTCCCTGCCCTTCTGGGCTGGCAGGGACTATAGTAATCGATTTGAAAATGCTAGGGACTATAGTAATCGATTTGGAATGCTAGCATTACTTCGGCTCTATAACCAACCAACTTGCACGATAACCCATCAATGTTATGTAACTTAAAACAAAGTTCATTTCATGAAACGATAACCCAGCACAATATTTTATATTTTCTTTTTCTACGATAACCCAGCACAATATTTTATATTTTCTTTTTCTTTTAACCAATCAACGGCTTTTCCATCTTATTTGTCCTCAAAATGAGGCATACGGGCAGGTATACGGAAAGTTAGGACAAGGTCATTTGACAGTGAGTGAGTTCATATAGCATGATAGTGATTTCATGAACTAATGCTAAGATTGCATTAGCATTAATGTCCTAACATTTAATGTTAGGAGAACTAACAAAACTTGTACTTATGTTAAACCATAAGTATGGTGGCCCTGCCGTGTCAACATTGCCCTTCCGTGTCGAACCATCCCTGCATGAGAACAACGGCCTGCCTTTAAATGTTCTCGGTAGCCCAAATGTGAATAGTCTGTAAGATCAAGGCATGACCGCTGAATCAGAGCAAGATCAAGGCATGACCGCTGAATCCTTGGCAGAGAAGAAACAGATCAAGGCATGACCGCTGAGGTAAATCTCCCATTGATTGTTTATACTCAAGCACTACTCAAATTGTTACTGTATTTAGCAGATATCTGTCAAAAACACGCTCATAATTTCAACGAATTTCTAAATTACTATGCTCACAGTATAGGGGCATAAATATATTAAAATAACAATATTAAATTGTACTTACAGTTTTTTTAATGCTGTCAGGCTACCAATCTCTGGCGGAAGTGCCCCACTGAGACGGTTTGAACTAAAGCCCCTGAAGATAAAACCACCGAGTAAGAAATAGTTCATGGTTTCTTAATTTGCTTGTTGCTTTCGGTAATCATGGAAACCAGTTGTTTCTTAAGCACCCACAGATTGAATGAAGTTGTTGTACTACAATTAATTCAACTGATAGCCTGTGATTGATAAAGAACCTTACAATAGGGAAAGCAGGAAAATGCGAAACAACAAATTAGTTTGGCAATTCTTTTTCCTTTCCCATTTAGTGCTTAATTTGATATTTGTGCAATGCATGTGTGTAGAGAGAGGGGGAGATCTTACAATAATATCAAATTATGAAGATTTCCAAGCTCCTTTGGGACAGGGCCAGACAAATTATTTAGTGCAAGGGACCTGAATCAATGAATATCGTTGAACATCAGTGATGCACAATTTCAACGAATTTCTAAATTACTATGCTCAATATTAAATTGTACTTACAGTTTTTTTAATGCTGTCAGGCTACCAATCTCTGGCGGAAGTGCCCCACTGAGACGGTTTGAACTAAAGCCCCTGAAGATAAAACCACCGATGTCTTTCTGCTATGCAGCTGCACTATGAAGAACATTTATGTGCAATCAAAGTCACGCAGGACTTGCACCTCGCCACATCCGCAGCCACTCGAAGGTTTAACCAGGGCCTCCATGATAATACAATCTCAAGCTCGATAACCGGTGGACAAAAATACTTATCTCAGTGAATTGGACTGGACGGATTATCAAGTTACTAATTAAACTATTCGACAATACGGAGACTATGAAGTCAATTATTACTATGAGATTTCGGATCTGAACCTAAAATGTTACAAAGTAAACTTATTACAAATTTTATAACGACAACGAAGCCATAAATAAGAATGTTAAATCACTGAACGCAAACCCATTCTTACCAACCCAAAACCCAACAATTCCCAAATCAAACCCTTAAAAATCAACCTCGCCGTGGATTACCAAACACGAGCTTTTTCTGTTTCAAAGTAAAAAGAAGCTGAAATCCATTCTTGACAAGCCGTTACTGTAATAAATGGGAAAAAGGAAATTTCAAACGACAGTTCACATCTAAAGACGAGAAATGTTTAGAAATTTACCTGTATTTTGCCCTGAAATAGCCGATAGAGAGCCGATCGGAATCGTTCAATATACTGACGCCAATAAATTAGAGCGTTCTATAACGATCTGAAATCATTTTTTGATGAATTCACACCGAGATTGCCCAAAAAATGAAAAGAAAAACAGAAAACCCTCGTTTTTGCAGTCGCAGTACTGAAAGCCGAATCAATTGAGCCTCTGCTCTGAGCTGTGCATTATGCAGATCCACCGACATTCAACTTGCCCAATATAAAAATACAAACACAAAACCAGACAACAGAGTCTCTGGGTTTTGCCCACCTGCAACAAAAAACGCCTGCCACACCAAAAACATAAAAACAATTACCCCAATTCATCACATCAAGCTAACCAGACAAACAGTTATCGCCATTTCCTCTGCTTTGATGCAGCAAATACGCCAACCAAGTACCTCGTGTTGTCGGTGGAGATGGATAAGCTGATTTTCATTTAACAACAACCTGTACATGTGTAGTCTCTGGTTTCTACCAGGCCCATAATCACGACATACGCTGATTTTCATTTAACAACAACGTGTGGCTCTGCATGAGAAACCTGCGATCGAAACTGCTACTTGCAGGCCAAACCTGCCAAAGGCAGCTCTGCATAGAGCGAAAGAGCAAAGAATTTGCTCGGAATACTGGTATGAGCTGAAGAAAAGCTCCCTGGATTCGGAGGCTATGCTGGCCGCTGCATGCAATGTTGACAAACAAGCACGTGGCTTGCATGCACGTGGCTTGCGTGGCTTTACGGAGGAATTGCTTACTAGGCGTGGGTTCACCATTCATAATGTATACCAGCGGCTATTAACCGTTATGCTTATAATGTGGTACACACTGCTCGATTTGATGAGCTGTTTATTAAGAGTGAAATGGATGAACGATAGCGAGTTGCCAATTCGGGGGGGTCCTGGAGTGGAGTGGATGCCTAAAGTCACGGCTTCCGCCAGTTTCACAATGCAAGATATTCAACGCATCAAAATGTCCGTTGGAGGGGTAATTTATCAGTATTCGAAAACTGTTAGTTTCTGAAACTTTATGCAACTGGATTTCTGTTCGCTGAACTGTGCATTGTTTTTAGGCGTGGTTTTCTATGGACTTCAACGATACCTGCGGCTTACTCTTGGTGGTCCCGCGGCCAAATCTGTATTAATCGTTTCTCTTGCTCATTGTGTAATTTCAATGGCTAACTGCTGCTAATGGTTTCGAGATTTTCAATGCAGACGAGCACAGTGGTGGCTCAGTAGAAAAGCTGAGACTAACGGCGTTGTCCTTGATGAACACGAGAGCCAGGTTCAGCAACAAGGTATAATTTAGCGAAGTTTACTTCTGTCGTTATAGTTCGAATACTATGTTTGCTTTTGTAGAACGCAAACGCTCCGGTCTCAATCGGCTGCTGCAACGCCTGCCTCTGCTCCGTCATGCTCTCCAAGACAGCCAAAGGTGAACTTATTGTTTGACTATTGGGCTCGGGCAGGGACTAGCTGCCCCGCAGCCCTTCTTGTTTATTCTAGTTTTGTTATTTTTTTGGGTTGACCGAGGTGAATTGATGTGGTTAACGTAATACAAGGCCAGCGGCAATTTAGCTGTCTCCATAAACTCATTTATGTTATAATTATATGAATAAATATATACAATAAAAAAATCTACTTCGTAGTTTTAAATATATGAGAAGGCATAGTATAGGTTGCAGAATGGTTTTTATTTATTGTCGGCTAAAAGTTCCCGTTTCTTTTATTGTCGGCTAAAGTTCCCGGCATGCCACCGCTTCCAGCGCCGCGAGAATTTCGGTTTTATTTAGTCGTATTTCATTTCCAAGATAATTTGAGTGAATTTCATTTCATTAGAACTGTCCCGAAACAGGGGAGGTCATTTTTTCACACAAAAGGCCGGGTTTAATTCATGGTTTGAAGTTTTACAAATGCTTTTCTCACGCCGACGACACGGGAGGTTGAATACTGACAGGGAAGTCGGATGACAGCAAAGATCGTTGGGGAGAAGTGGACAGGTAAGTAATTAGTGGTATTGGTTGAGCGGTATTTAGCAAAATTCATCCCTTAGAAAGCACAATTAGGCGAAAGCGGACTCCTATTGTCCTTGTTTACATTTAGGTAGATGTTTGCGTAAAAGTGGATACTAAGGTTGAGTTTCTTAGCAATTCATTGTAAATTTGAACGAACTCTTCCATTTAAAAAAACAAATACGGATGAGTAATAAGGACCATAATTACGAAATTTGGATTCGAATACCAATTCAAATTTGATAAGGCAAAAAAATTATTGTGTAAAATTTAATGATGAAAAAATTTGACAATATGATGAACCAATGGGTAAGACCAATAATTTCTTTTATATAATTTTTACGAGAAGGTTTTTTTTAATTCAATGTGAATCATAGAAACTTTAATATAAAAAATCTACATCTTAATTATATTAACATATGGATTTCTTTTTTAAAATTTTAAAATCTACATCTTACTTATATTACCATATGGATTTCTTTTTCAAAATTTTAAAATATTGAAATAAACTATAATTGTATTCGAAACGTAAAAAACATGCATTAAATTTTTCCTCACATTTTTTTTACTTATATCCAATAAATACATAAAATCTAATAATATGAGTAATAAAAACTCAATACTGAAATTTAATGTAAAGAATAAAATTATATATGAAAAACAACCTCCAAACAATCATTATTTTTCCAAACAATCACTCTCTCAATTGAAAACTAATTTATTGAACAATAAGTATGTTAAGATTAACTCTATAATTCAATTTCACAACAATAATCTTCATTTTCCAATTAACTACAATAACTTCCAACATTCTAATCACTATTATCCAAAAACATTATAAAAATGAAAATAGAAAATAAAAGATTGTTGGGTATACTACCAAAGCCCACATTGACTAGAAGCGGGGAGGATCATAGGTATATAAGGATGGACAAATATCACCATTGGTATGAGGCCTTTTGGGGTAAAGCCCAAAAACAAATCCATGAAAGCTTAGGCCCAAAGTGGACAATATCATACCATTGTGGAGATATATAGTATCCAAAGTTCTTACAAAGATATGTTTTAAAATTTTTGCAACTTTATAAATAAAAAAATTTTGGTGCACAAACTTTTAATACAAAACACATTGTTTTCCACCACTACAAGTTTTTTTAATATGAAATTTTTATAATGTAAATTTAGAAATTACTATATTTTCCTCTTTTCTACCCTTGTTATTTTCTGTAACATGTTTTTTTGCTCCACACGCTTTTAATACTGAACACACTGTTTTCTACCGCTACTATTTTTTTTAATATGAAATTTCTATAATGTAAATAAAGAAATAACGTTTTTTTTCTTTCCTACCATTGTTATTTTCTATAACATTTTTTTTTTAAAATTACTGTTTTTAAGTTTTTAAAATATATTTTTTTGAGTAATCAAAAGTATTGACGAATAAATCAGCGAACCTAATAGTCTTGGCCAATTTTCGAATTGGTTTGACTAATACATTCGAACTTGATAATTATGATATGAACTCTATATTAAATTAGTGAGGTAGAGGAATTGTTCAAATAGCTAAAAGCTGTTGGAATTTAGGTAAAAGAAATTCAAAATATTTTGTAGATGCAGTGTTTGAATTATGTTTTTGATGGTGGAAATAGATTCAGCACTATAAAAAAAAGTCTAATACACCTAAGATTATGAATTTTGACAACTTTAATTTAGAATTATAAAAATCTCTAACAGATCTTTCCAAAATATAACTGAAATTTCCATAATTTTTGGAACAAAAAACATAATTTTTAAACTACAACAAACAATTACATGTAATATAAGACATTAATGGCGATATCTGCCCGCAATAGTATTGAGTGAGCAACCTCGCATAATGTCCATAGATTTATTTAGAGATGGAATTTAATGAGCAAATTGGTCGTCACGAGGTGATTTGCTTATAAAATATGATTTACCCATCCAATACAGCTAAATTTGTTTTGAAAACCTGTCAACACTCTGTGTTAGAATGATTGAAACAGAAAAAAAAATTCTAAAAACCATCAAATTAACTAGCGCTTCATATTCATATTTGAAATTCCTACATACATACACGATAGCGTATTGCTGAACCATAGGCCATAGTAACTAACCTTCGGAGGCTGATACCCTAGAAATGACATATATGGAACAGTAGTTGTAAAAGTAAATTTTACATAAACAGAGAAATCCCGATTGATCTCCTATGTTATTCAATTACTTCACCATAAACGTAATCAAATCGGTCCAAAAGCTTTATAAGGCGAAACTGCAAAACTGAATAACTGCTCGCCATTTATTAGAAAACCTTCCAGCTTTGGCTGTTAAAATTTACTACTGATAATATGATAATCTCTTCCGCCATGGACGGTATGTGTTGTATCGGCCATGGCGGCGTAATACTTTCTAAGGCATTACAAAGGGAGGGTTTGCGCAGATTCTGAGATGACACTGGCCGCTCCGGGTTGAAGCAAAGGTGAACCCACGGGCTTGCAGGTTGCCCACTACATCCACTCGTCCATTATAAAGGCAACCCATAGTGGGGTGTAGGTAGAAAATTGAGAGAAAATTTAAAATATAATATGAAAATTGAGCGGATCAGAAAACACGTATTTGGAACCACCGACCGGCGAGATGAATGCATCTGTAAAGTCACGGATGGTAGTCTTTCCTTGTTTATTTAGACTAATACCATTAATTGAAAATAAATATTAAATTAAATTCTTAAATAAAATTTACCAACTAAATTGGTATGTGTGATTTGCCTGTAAATGCAATCAAAATTTTCATTATTAAAACTTTTAAAATGATATTAGAGTTGCATAAACTTTCAAATTCCAGGGTATTTCGAGTTTGAAATTCCTTATCAAAAAAAACAAAAAGCGTTACTTCAAAAAAATCACGAATCATTTTAAATTGATGTCACTCCCTACATCACCTTGATATCGTCAGCAATTTTGGAAGTCACTAATAAAAAAAACCTTACTTGAAAAATCATAACATAAATTTAATCCTCAAACATTAGTGACGAATCATTTTAAATTGACAAGGTCACTCCAACATCACCTTGATATGGTCAGCAATTTTGGTTGTACACTAAATTTAATAACACCGACAGCTTTAGTGACATATCATTTTAATGATTGATGAATTTACCTGACTGCGTGATCTATGAAAACGTCAGCTCCCAAAGTCGTGAGCATCCGTGAAGGCGTTTAAAGCTGGTTTTTATAAATATTTTTATAAAGAATTCTTCAATTATATAATCAATATAATATATATATATATATATATATATATATATATATATATATCACCAAGGTAGTTATTTTATAATATATTTTATATTGTTAAAAATAAAAATGATAAGATTATAATTTTTTAAAATTTTATTTTAAAAACTATCATAAACACATCAGGACCCAATTAATAAGGTCACCTATCTTGATTAAGTTATTGATTTTCAAATTCACCAATCAAATCTAGGTGAATTTTATGTATACATAAAAGCGTATAGATGAATCTTATGTATACATAAAAGTGTATATGTATTGCGTACAAAGGCTACACATTTTTGTGGAGGATGATTTTTTTATTAAAATTTAGTAAAATATATAAAAAAACCTAAGAGTTCACAATTTTTTCTGGAGAGCAAATTTCTGGCCAGAATTTAGTAAAAAATTGAAAAACAAAAACTAATTGTTAAAGTGTTTGAATCATTCATGATCAGAAATCCCTAAAACACCCCCACATCTTAAAGCTTCAACACTTTAAACATTTCAAGTAGCCAAAATTTCCATACCGACAAAATTGTGACCCAGATATAATACTTCAATACTATTATAGTGTAGATATTAGTTTCATATTAATAGAAACTTAGAGATTAAGTTGGTCGGACACTAAATTTAAGTACTCCGTCAGCTTTAATGACATCATTGTAATGATTGATGAGGTTACCTGCTAGCGTCGAGATAGCATCACCTGCCAACGTCGTGAGTAACCCGTGCTTAATTATTTTGACAGAAGATTCTGTTAATAATAAAATATGCAAGTGTAGCCATGTTTATAGCTGTTTTGCCTTTACATAATAATAGTGAGAGTAAAAAGCATATATATATATAAAATTATAATTAATTATAAATATAAAAAATCGATAACAATATATTAATGGTGAATTTAAGAAGTATATTATCAAATTTTAAAAATACAGAAATAGGAAAAAAATAATTATTAAAACATAATTTTTGGTTTTTTATTATTTATTAATAATAATAATAACACTAATTTAGTTTTAATTTCGTATAATAATATATAATTATTATTAATATTTTATAATAATAATAATAATAATAATTATTATTATTATTATTTAATAATAATAATAATAATATCATATTTATGTTAAATATCAAATTAGTGTATGAAACTTTTTTGTTTATAAGATAAGAGACTCTCTTTCATTAATAATTTAACCGCTGAAGTTTAGAAAGGTAAAGTCTTGTGTCGTAGTTTAAGTGATTCGAAGCATGGTTTGTTCTTCCATCCACTAGAGTTCAATTCCAAGGGACATATTTGGCCCGTTGTGATAAGGCTAGAAAGGTAGAAATCCCCACTTATGAAGAACATCATAATTTATTAGTATCTCTAGCTTATAGGGTATCTTGCTAATTCATTAGTATATCTAGCGTATAGGGTGCTTTTCTAGGTCATAAATTATTGGTATATCTATATCTAGCTTATAGGGTGCTCAGAGGGCGTTATACTCTTTGTGTTATATTGATAGTTGATAGATTTGATCCTAGACCTCATCCTACGCATCATCTGTATATCAATTGACCATGGTTAAATAAAAAGTTGATTGAAGTGTACATACTTTATCCCCTTCTTGTTTTAAAACTATAACCTCTTGGAAGGAAATACATGTTCTTACCCACATTCCTTGAGGGGTGGTCCTCGCATTCCACCAAATCCATACTTTTCCCTTTTTTCCTAAAGTGGGGCCTTCTCTTTACACAAAAATCAAATCTTCCTTTGATTTCTCCATTCTCTTAAGTTGTGGGCCAAAATATTTCCCCAATTGCCAAAATTTTAAAAATGAAAATTCTTCTTAACAAATTCAATTAATTTGGGGACATTATAGTCCTCCCCACCAAAAATTGTTTGTTCTCAAACAATGCCTGAAACAAGCACCCTCTCGATCAACTAACCCAAACAATAAATGCACCCAATACTGGGGTCCCAACTGTACCACCAAACCATCCATGATCTCTGCTTTGTTGTTCCAAGATCCCAATCCATCCTGATCAGGGTGCGATATCCCTTGCTCCATTAATTGTCCAACTCATTATAGGCACCAGGTGCCCTCTGGATACGGCAAGTAAGTACAACATCATGGTAGTATAAGATCTTGATCACCCCCTAATGAATCTACACTATAAAATAGTCCCTCTCTTGCACATTAAGACTGGACTCCTCAAGATGCAATCCAATCCTGGTGAGATTTAACCCTTGTCTATCCAATATTCCCTTGATCTCCTCCTGTTGATCATCGTACCACACTAGTGAAGTTCCC
The DNA here is from genome assembly GCA_000404065.3 of Pinus taeda. NCBI lineage: Eukaryota > Viridiplantae > Streptophyta > Pinopsida > Pinales > Pinaceae > Pinus > Pinus taeda. The sequence goes on along the minus strand of APFE031344718.1, from coordinate 6,457 downwards.
CACACCATCAATGAATCAGTAAAACCCAGTAGAATATCTGAAAGACCTTACCCTGTAGAAACCATCTCACCTTGACATGTAGTTGAACTGCTAAGCCCTTATGCCACAATCCCCCGCCCTTCGCAGAAGGAACATATCATGTTGACATCGTGACACATTGGTCATGTCCGACTACTCAACATGGTCGTACCGGACCCTCATATTCGGTAACACTCGGCCATTATATCTGTCACAGTCTTTGTTATGACCAACCTCATAGGGCAACTCTGCAATGCTCGATTCCACCACTCCATGACTAGCCTTGATCCTGAGAAATAGCCTGCACTTCCATATGATGAAGCTCTCAATGATCCCCCATGTTACATCCTAGAAAATAATTGGATAACTCTCCATTATAACCGTACCCATCAAGAAGTGGAGTGATTTGCTTGGCACTCGGATCCCTAGATCCCCCAACCATAATGGGAGCTCACAATACCCACACCTCATGGGTTTTTATTGCATATCACTACTACCTACTAGAGCCCATCTGACCCTTACCTATGATACCTGTATGCATCCCACAGGTGGTCTCCAAGTATCAATAATATGTCCTAGGTATGGAAATCTGCGATGTTCCTACCAAACCACATAGTGATATATGGTATCCCAACTCCTGATGTAACAACCTCCTCCCACATCTACGCAAGTAATCGCCCAACAGGGGTAAACATCTAACAAGAGGCTACTATGACATGATTCAACCTCCTAGGATATCTTAAGGAAGTCGAATTGATGGAAACACATCAAGCATAACTCCCACTTCAACAACAACACTCCCAGGAGCCATCCCAACCACACAAGTATCATGCCCCTCAGTCCCACTATTTTTTTAAGATATTAAACCCCTGGATCCTCCCATGCTATGGGCATGCCAACATCTAGAGTGTAACGCCCTTGGTAAAAATGGATAATGTTTTTCAAGTAAAAGACAGTAAATTTAAATAGTAACCATGATGTATGCTGGTGAATTGAGTGATTATGATGCTTATGATTGTTTAACTAATCATGTTAATTGAATTGCTAAGTGATTTCATGGAATAGGGTTGCAAGAGAGCAACTGGAAATGGATATAGTTTCTTCATGAGAGAAAAAATTATAAAATGCATTTTAAAAAAATAATAATAAAGAATATGACATTTGTCCAAGAGGAGGGAAAACCTAACTACCTCTGGAGACAGTTGAGACTCCTACAAAAGGAGATTGCTATGTCTGGTGAGGACCAGATAGTAGAAAAATAAGAAAGAGAGGAATTACTCTAGGAAGCCAGAGGAAATTGCTACGTCTGGTAAGGACCAAATAGCGCTTGTGAGAGGTGGAAGTCTCTCTGAAACTGCTACGTCTAGTGAGGACCAGATAGCGTAACTTTGATAACAACAGAGGACTTGCAAGACAACATAAGTTCTGCAAGAGTGCTTGGGGGTGGAAGGTCGAGGAGGACCCTCCTAAGGTCGGATGGTAGACAAGCGCATTAAGAGGTTTGCCCTTATTCAGGTATGAAATGACTGAGAATTTCGACGGTCTTGTAAATAAGTTCATAGCAGTTAGAATAAGAAATACTTGCTGTCATGAAAACTGTACATGCTATTTTTGTAAAAGTTAGAGTATGAAATAAAAAGGGATTTCGACAAGCTGTATGCCATCGAAAATATCAATTATAAGTTAGAAGACTCAGCAGAAATGACTGAGCTAGTACAAATCTTGACAGTATAAAGAACGGAAAGCTTTTTCTTGCGTTAAACTGTAACCTATGCGAATGTAAACAAAGAAATAAAGAAATAATATTTCAGACGTTATTATAACTGTCAAAAGTAAAACTACTTCATAGCGTATCATTGAGGAATTAAAGCGAGACTAAATATGTGCATACTTTGGCTATAACAGGCCAGAGTAACCGAAACATTATGAAACTACCTGTTACACAGTAATTTGTAACCATTGGTCATCATCCCTGTTACCCCTGTTTTCGTACATTGAAGGATACATTCCGGGACCTGTGAGCAGTGACATAGCCTAAAAACACTTGCATTATGTTCCCCTGAGTATGTACTTCATGTTCCCTGAAGACACCTTCTGCAAATTATCCCTGAAAAGTGACCTTTTTCCATTGACGCAGGTACACAGTGTCTTATCCGCGCCAATCACTGAGATCCTCAAAAAGGGGCACGCCCATTGGCGCTCTGTCCTAGAACAACACTCGTGCCAACTAAGTTTGATAATGATTTTTGGCAAACGCGCACCCATATGTTTTTTCCTTTCAGATCATGAAGTCTTTTGAGGGAAAAATCCATCTGATAGAGGTCGAGAGTCATCATCTATCCTTTGCATCTATCCTCAGTAGCTTTTCGGAGATAATGTCGATCCATAATGGGCGTCCTAGTGCATTGAATCTTCCTCCTTTCTCCATTTATAAAAGTATGTCCTCATGCATTAGACAAGCTAGTCTGGAGTTCTGGAGTAATGCTAGTTGTGATTATGCTTGTCTGGAGTGATAGTAAGAGTCTTGAAGGATAGGGAGGTTATGCTGCCAGAATCCTGAGAGAGAGAAGGTCTATTACAAGGCATACATAGCTGCTCACCTAGCCAGAGAATAGGTTCAACGTCAGAACCTTGGTTGTATCTTTCTCTGCCTATTATTCATTAATAGATTACTACTGTTATGGTTCCATTCTCATTTGTCTCATGATGGTTAATGTGAATTACATCCTTTCTGACTGATGTATAGTTGCTTTTACTAGATTTCACGCTTGTGTTTGTTCTCTCTTTGCATGTGCAGGTGTCCATCCACGAGGATAGTGGAGGATCATGACTGACCAGAGCAAAGGAGCGAGAGCGGCATCTCTTCATCAAACAATAGTGCTGGAATCCAAGTAGGTGTTCATTACCCACTTTTTAATTGCAACTAGGAGCTTGCATAGTAGCATTGATTGATTGTTGCTAGACCCGTTCTGGGCTAGTAGGGA